>JAANYP010009316.1:0-90000 GCA_020465985.1 Centrapalus pauciflorus | reverse complement strand
AAAAATCGAGTTCCGGACCAAATATATTAATTCGGTATCGGTCGGTACCAGTACCGGTTCGGGTTCGGGAAATCGGCTGGTCGCTCACCCCTAGCCCCAAACATTATAATAGTTGTGTTAGACCTGACTGGACCAATGGGAAATATAAACGAGGGTTATAGGAGGACAGTATGTGGCAATGAAAGACTCATACGTGTAAAGTTGACCCATAAATTATATTATTAAAAGTCCAACCTCTTGTTCTTGATCCAACGGTCATAATGGCACGCTTTTACATGCCATTTAAACTACTCATTAATTTCCTATTTGACTCCCGATACCATCCATATCCACCCTACGTGACCTCCTTCGCGCGTGTACAACACACGCACACTCTTTGAACACGCAGTCATGCAAAATACCCATTTTATCCTTCCATATACTTCTTCCATAACAAAACCATTTTATCCTTCCATACACTTCATTGATAACAAAACATGTATTCACGTTACCTTGTTATAAACGGGTTAGGATATATCTATATGATAATATATTAATATCCATTCATTAGACTCACAATGCAACAACAACAAGTATTGAAAGTTTGTCAGACAAAAAATAAAAACAAGAATGAGTATGTCTTAGTAAAAAGTCTACAGTTTGCAAAGAATGAAAGACGAGATGGTCTGAACTGAGGACGATGGAGAGTCAAATGACAGTCGGTCTCAATATGTTCCATACAATCATGGAAATTAGAATTACAAGCAATTTGTATCGCACTTTGGTTGTCACAGTGTAAGGGAGTGATTTGAGAAACAACAACTCTCATATATGAGTCTAATGGAACCATATGCTTGCGTCTCACGAAACCATATACCAAACTTCATGTACCAACACTCCTCACACATCTACTTTAATATTCAAATTATACCTTTAATGATGAGATATAAATTATATTGCATTTGTTTATTGGGTTATAAAGGTATAGTATGTGTTTAGGTTTTATAAACATTGTTTGGTTGATAATTATAAAATAAATATTTGAAAATCAAACCAAAAAACTTATACTCATTTATACACATGAGTTTTTTTTCCTCTCATTTTAGTTCTCGTAATTTCTTTCTCATTCATAACAAATCTCATGTTCAATTCTAAACCTACACAAATCAAACCGTTACCTTCATCTTTTTTAAGGCACCTGTAATTAAGGGGGTAAACGAATATTTGATTAATGAAATATTATGTGTGTGTAGTTGAGTTCAATATAGAATTATTGTGCACCGGAAAACCTCGTAGAACCAATTGCAAATCTTTGGTTAAATCCATCAAAGATGCATCACACCATTCACATATCATATGAGCATTGTGACTCACAATGCACATATTACATAAGCATAAGGGTATATTGGGAAAAATAAAATATTTAGTTAACTCAAATTTAAATTTATATTGACTGAATATTCAATCAATAGTATCATATTAAATGCTAATATATTTATATAACACATTTCTAAATTGAAACAAATTCAATTAAAAAAAGTTTAAACAAAAACTCTACGTGATGCATCAATAAATGACGATCATCGTTCCAACGTGTTCAGACAAATGTTGATAGAATGACAATGTGTTCATGCATCACAACATTGATCAAATGACGATGTGTTCATCCAAACATGTTCATACATCGCAACGTATTATTTTTCAGAAACACCGTTCCAACATGGATCAAATGACGATGCATCACAACGTGTTCATCCAAAAAGCTAATGTTCCATTGTGTTTATCATTCCAATGTGATGCATCAACAATGTGTTTTCAACATGTTCATAAAAATCCCAACATGATGCATCCAAAAACTTCAAAAACCGAATGCCATCCAAAAACCCAACGTGTTCATCAAATGATATCCAAAAACCGTTCATCAACATCAATGTGATATATCAAATGACGATGCATCACAAAGGTATTCATTCAAAAACTCAACATTCCAACATGTTCATGCATCAGAACGTGTTCATCGTTCCAATGTGATGCATCAACAAAAACTCAACCTATTCATAATGTTCTGACATGCTTATCGTTCCAACGTGATGCATAAACAAAAACTCAACATGTTCATCATTCTAGAATGTGCTTAAATTTGTTAATTCATCTTTACCTTCACTGTTTTGGCATGTAATTCAAGATCAACGGGTTCGTCGTTCCTGCATGATACATCAACGTGTTCATAATCATCCTTTTCCAACTTCATTGTCGTCTTCCTACTTCATCATTATCATCATCTTCTTCCGGCATGTAATCGATGGCCAGCATTATGCCTACATCACTCTTCCCACACGCATCCAATTATCGGATTATGGGCCAAGATAAAAACAACAATACGAAACGGATTAAGCCCGAGGCTCTAAAAGCTACAATAATGAAATAGGAGAAAGGATCGTTGTTACTAAAGAGGATTCCTTCTAGATATAATGCTACAAACTCCATTAACGCAATTATGTTTTTGGGCTATGGTATAGATCGGTACTAGAGACTCTTGTTACTACAGATGTACATGGGTTTAGGGAAGAGAGATAATTGTGTTAAAGTAGTAATTGATGATTATTTGCATCCCGAAAATGCTCCTAATGCAACATTTATTGATTTATTATACATTTTTGTGCTAAAATACACAAAAATTTCTATTGAGCTTCACCATATATATAAGAACCTCTCAATTTCGTGAGAACCACTCCAAAATGCACAAATTTGAAAATTAAATTTATAACTTAAAATCATTATTGGTCTTAATATTAATAAATATGATAATCTAACATTAAAATTACCTGTAAACTTAAATTCATTAAATTATACACTAAATGCACAAATTTGATCGTTAAATGCACACATTTTGTCAAATGCATAAATTCGTACTTAAAGTGGACAACTATATCATTAGATGTGTGAATGTTTACATAAAATGTATAAAATTATCGAATGTATTACTTTTAGTGTCAAATATATCATAATTTTAAGTGATAATTCAAATTTTGTAACGAAATGCATTAAAAATAATAAATACAAGTAACGTAATATTGGTCACGTAAACGTTAAGTATTTTGGAATGTGAAATTTTTGGGTAAAACATGAAAAATGAGTTGCGTTTAGTTTACGAAAACTAGTCATTTTTCAATTTAAGTCAAGTTAGGGTTTTCATGAAAAGTGAAAACTTGTTTAGATGATGGACTTTTAGTTTTAAGAAAAAATAAGATTAGTATCTATCTATCTATGTATATCTGTATCTATTAATAAAGCAAAATGTTTATAACACATGTCACATACTCAACTTATCAAAAATTTATTTTCCCTCTTAATTTTCCTAAAATAACTCTTTTTATTTATTCATTTAATTTTTTGAAAAATTAATATTATTACTATCTAATTTAACACTATTAATGAAAGTCAATCTAGTCTAATTCCATAAATTTTTACTTAAAACTTAAATTATGTTACCAACATAATCAATTTTAAAAATGAGTACAAGTTTTCTCATATATAATAACATGATTTTAAAATATTTGTTACTGAAAATAAAATATAAATCTAAATTTTGATATAACAACATAATATATAATAATGGATCATATATTTGACAAATTATAATGTTATTATATTAAAAAATTTTGTTTTTGAATTTAAATACAATCAATTTCTTATATTGACTATTTGTTTAATATAATTAGCTTATAACAAATTGAATTCATATTTGATATAACTTTAATAAATTTTTATGTTATTTTAGTATCAGCATTTTATCATATTTATAATTACATATTAATATTATATTTTTAATAAAAAAAACAATCATGTGTTAAATATACCCATGAAATACATGGGTTGCTAACTAGTTTATAAAATAAGAAGAATAATATAGTGATAAAAAAATAAGAGAAAAAAAAAGAGTGTTATAAAGAAATATATGGTTGATAATAGAAAAGTAAGAGAGAGGATATGAAAAATAGTAATTTGAAAAATGAAATGAAAATTTGTGAAATTGCTGTTAAATAAATAAATTTTTTTTTTTGAAAGTAATGAACCAAACGCAACCTTATATTGGGACGGAAGGATTATGATTTTAAACAAACAAGAATGAAACTAGGTCAAGAAGGTTTTTCTGTTTTTCAAGACATTAGTATACTCCCCCTTTAACACGAAGATGATAGTGGTAATTTGTACAGGAAGTGACTTACACGCGCCACCGTTGTGAGTGGAAGCATGGCCTTGATTCCGAACCTTAACTCGCTTTAAGTTAAGCCAAACCTATCCCCTTCCATTTGTCAACAATCTTTTTAGTATTTTTTTGAAAAAAAGTCAACTTTCTCTTTATAAACAGCAGTGAATGAATATGGCGTTATGAAGAATTTAATTTTTTATTAATGAAGTAAATGCCTAAAAAGCTCCTTTTATCATTTCAAAAATCTCCGCCCCAAAAGTCAACTCTTCCGCCCTCTCTCTCTCTCTCTCTCTCATCAGTTCTAGCTGAATATCACAAGAGTTCCACAAAATATAAGAATTTGATCAAATAATTCTTGAAAAACCACACCATCTTCTTGAAAAATTTTAAATTTAGCTATGGGAAATGGTGTTGGGAAACTTACAGTGTGTTTCACCGGAACCGACATCGTCCACCGGCGGAAAGACACGCCGATGTTCGTCTCCGATGCATTAGACGATCTGGGTCACTCTTTCTGCTACGTTAGACCCGACCCATCTTCTATCTCCTCCTCCAAAGTCCACTCAGCCGAAGAAACAAAAACTTTCCGATCAATCTCCGGCGCCGCCGTCTCCGCCAACACCTCCACACCACTTTCAACTTCTCTTCTTGATGTTTATTCCTACAACAGTATCGATAAAGCTTCCGCTTTCGAAAGCTCCACATCGTTTGCGTCAATCCCTCTTCAACCTTTACCTCGAAACTCAATCAATTCGGGTCCCCTGCATTTGGGTCAAGTTCCCTATTCGGGTCCTATCGAAAGAGGCTTCCTTTCTGGCCCGATTGAACGAGGATTTCAATCAGGACCTCTTTTTTCCGAAAAGGGTGTTCAAGAAACGTTTCAAAGAAGTTATTCTCAAGGGGGGTTCGGTTATAAACGAAGATCAAGAAAAGGGTCTTTGATTAGGGTTATAAAAAGGGCAATTTCTAGAAAATTTGTTGCTCGAGGACAAAATTCTGTTGTTGCCCCTGTAATCAAAAGCGTCGGGTCTTTGAAACAACCCGATTGGATTGGTGAGAAAAACAATGAATTGACGATTAGCAGTGCGAATTTGAGTAGTGAAAGTAGTTATATGGATGATTTTGAGGGTTTTAATCAGAGTCAAAATCTTGAATGGGCGCAAGGGAAAGCTGGGGAAGATCGAGTACATGTTGTTGTATCGGAAGAACATGGGTGGGTTTTTGTGGGAATTTATGATGGATTTAACGGTCCTGATGCACCTGATTATTTGTTGTCGAATTTGTATCAATCTGTTTATCAAGAACTCAAAGGTTTGCTATGGGATGACGATAACAAGGTTGATTCTTCGAATTCGAGTTCTTCTTCGGTGCAATCTTTGGAAGCTGTCGAGTGTCATGCCGATGATCAACAAAGCAACCGAGATCGGTTTTCAAACGCTGTTGTTCGTCAGCAAGAAAGTTATCCGGAGGATATTAGTTTACGGAAAAAGAAGAGAAGGAATTCGAAGGTAAGGAATAGAGGATCGGAGAATCAGAAGTGGTGGAAGTGTGAATTCGATCGCCAGAGGTTAGAATTGGATCGGAGATTAAAAGATTTCTTGAATTTAAATGTGACGGATTTGACTAATCATTCAGAGGTTTTAAAAGCATTGTCTCGTGGATTAAAGAAATCCGAAGAGTCATTTTTAGATATTGCAGACCAAATGCTGAATGAAAATCCTGAACTAGCTTTGATGGGTTCTTGTGTTCTTGTTATGTTAATGAAAGGAGAAGATGTTTATGTGATGAATGTGGGTGATAGCCGTGCGGTTTTGGCTCAAAAACCCGAACCATATCTATGGACCGAAGATCTTGAACGGATTAATGAGGAAACATTATATGATCTCGAGGTTTCGGATGCTGATGATGGCAGTACAAACCCGACCTTAACTGCTTGTCAGCTTAGCGTTGATCATAGTACCTCCATCGAAGAGGTAAAACAAACAAAACAGTATCGCTTCAAATTTTCCATCATCCTTTCTTGTTAAACATTTCGGAAAACAATTAAGTTCTAACACTTTATATCATGATCGAATCTGTACAGGAAGTTCAAAGAATAAAGAACGAACACGGAGATGATCCTTCTGCAGTCATGAACGATCGTGTTAAAGGCTCACTAAAGGTCACTCGAGCTTTTGGTGCTGGTTTTCTTAAGCAGGTAACCGTTCGATCCATCATCAGTTTGATCAAATTCACTTTAACATAATATTAATCTTTCATATCACTTGTGAAAATATCAGATTTCGAATCAGTATGTAAAAAGATTCGATCTTGATTTATGAAATTTGGGGATTAAAGTTTCTTTCAATGGTGATGTAGTGTTTCTTGGATCGTTCGAGGTTGTTAGATACTGAAAAAGCTCGTTTCTTTCGTTTTTGCAGCCTAAATTGAACAACGCGCTACTAGAAATGTTTAGGATCGACTACGTAGGAACTTCTCCATACATAAACTGTGTCCCGCATCTTCACCATCACAAATTAGGCCCGAGAGACAGATTCTTGATACTATCCTCAGACGGGCTATACCAATACTTCACAAACGAGGAGGCTGTTTCCGAAGTCGAACTCTTCATTAAATGGTCACCCGAAGGTGACCCTGCACAGCATTTAGTCGAGGAAGTTTTGTTTCGTGCAGCCAAGAAAGCTGGTACTACTCGAAACCGTAGTTCATTACTTATAAAAAAAAACCGATATTATTATATTAACACCTTGAGTTTTACTTATTTTTAGGTATGGATTTTCACGAGTTGCTGGAAATACCACAAGGGGATCGAAGGCGTTATCATGACGATATTTCGATCATTGTCATTTCACTTGAAGGAAGGATATGGAGATCGTGCGTGTAAGTAAACAAACGATACACGAAAAAAAAAAAACAAAGAAGAAATACATAATGTATAGAGGAAAATTCCGTTCGGGTGTTCTTTTTGTTCTTTTATTTTAGACCGAAAAAAATACATTCGTAAAATCTTATTCGAGATTGATCAATACAGAAATTTAATACGAAAAATCAGAAATTATTTACAGAATACCATTTTTATTTGAAACTATAGCGTTTAACTAAAAGATGATCACTAGAGTAGACATAGAAAAATTTGAAAATTGAATTGATCAAGATGTTGTTATAAAAACAAAGTCAAAGATATGAAAAGCATGAAGTTTGACTGGAAAAAAGTCAAAGGTTGCAGGTCCGTAAACTGAAACTGGATGGGAATTTGGAAAGAGTTGGTTGGTATAAAATATAAATAATAATTTAATATTAGGGGGTTATTGGTTTAACGTCGTGGTCATCGACTTTCCAACGTCTAACCGATTTAAGGAGGCGAAATAAATACAAAGTTTGTAGGTGAGACTGAGACCGAGTTATTATTGTTTTTGAACCAACATTTTCACGTAGGATGAGTTCGGTACCGAACCGGCTGGTACCGATAATTTTTTTGTACGATTAAGGGTACCGAATACCGAATCGAATTTAATTGACAGGTACCGGTTCGGTCCCGGTATCGGTACCGGTTTTACGATCTTATACCGAATTTGGTACCGAAAATTCAAGAAAATAAATAACAATAAATTCATGGATAAAAAAAGAAGATTAGTCGTTTATAATTCATTCTAAATACATATGAACTATTTGACCGAATATCCATTGTAGCTTTCAAATACACAACCCACAAATCATTTAAAAATAATTAAAGTTAATAAATGTATATGTGAAGTAACAAGATGTAAAACTCAAAACAAACATATGAAAATGAATTCGGTACCGGTACCGGTGGTACCGGTTTCTTAATGGTACCGAAACCGGTTAGTACCAATCTCGATTTAAACAAAAAACAAGAACCGAATACCGGACCGAATATACCGGTACGATCCCGGTATTCGGTATAAAAATCTCATCCGTACACTTTTTGGTGCATCTCATTTCCAACGAGCCTTGGTTTGGTGTCACATCCCTGAACCACATTTTCCTCTTTTATCTTTTATGACTTCGCTCGCCCAATTAGGTGCGACCATTGATTTTTCTTCCCCATTTTTTATTTGCTCACCAAATGAATTTTGATGCAGGAGGTTCGTTACACAAATTTTCATTGAGTTCACGGTTTAAAATTTTAAATAATTATCTTGGTTGGGTTGGACAGACCAACAAATGAATATTTATTATTTAAAACAGAACATACATTCTTAAAATGATAAAAATAACTAAATGATAATGACTCAATACGTAATTTATTAATAAATATAAGTTAAAAAGTTATCCCTCACAATTGCTCATTGTGATTTTTCATCTATTGTATAACAGATTTATTCGTCAACATTGAAAATATTTCTTGTCCAATCGCTAAAATCATAGCTAGGGGTGGACCTAACATATACATACGGGTGTCACTCGACACCGATAAAATGTCAAAAATTAAGTTACATATGTATCAAAAACTCAAATGACACTTGAGATTTTTTTGTTATTTACATTTATTGTTTTAATTCCCAAAATTTATTGAAATATTACTGAGTTTTAATTTATAAATTTCTGTCGGCAATTGTTAAATCGCATCCGGCTGACAGACACCGATTGACAAGCTCTGTCTAGCAGTCTAGGTATAAAAGTCTCACTTCTCTTTCTCAAGTCTAAAAAATGGCAATGAAAACAAAATAAAAACAAATGCACGAACACATGCTCATGAAAACATAAACAAAAATATATTTGACATAAGACCTGTTTGACAAGAAGCTTTTAAGTTAGTTTTTGATTTTTAAAAACTTAAGCCCAAAAATTTCGTTTGATTGATAGGAGCTTGAATTTTTAATTCGAAAATGAAAGCTTTTAAAAGCTCATTTACGGGGGGCGTGTATGACAACGAATTTTTCAGAGTTTTAGGGTGTTTCAACTTTTGATATTTGATAGTTAAAGCTCAAATGTTTCGTTGACTGATAGGAGCTTGAACTTTTGATTCAAATATGAAAGTTCCTAAAAGCGCTTTCACGAGAAGCTATTTTAAGTAGCTTTCAAAAGGTGCTTAAACTTTTGGTGTAAAAAAATTACATTTTTACCCTCATAATAATTATAAACTAAAATTCATGTACTTTTATGTTATTTAATACTAAAAGCTACATTTACAGTTACTTTTACTAATAACATTAATAAGAAATAAAAGATTCAGCTTACTATAGTTAGTTCTGCCACACATTTTAGAAATGTTATTTGAGGTAGCTTTCAAGAGGAGTTTTAGCTTTTAACCAAACAAAATTACCTTTTTTTACCCTACTAATGATTTTAAACTATAACTTCTAATTAATATTAATTTCAATTTATGTCATTTAATACTAAAAGCTACAAGTAGAGTAGTTAGCTAAGACTACTTTTAAAAACTTCAGCTCTTTCGAAAAGCTACAATTCTCAAAAACTCTAGGTACTAAGAACTTCGGCTTAAAGCTACAACTAGTTATACCAAACATATCATTATTTGTAAATAATTTTTATAATTAAGCTATGTTAATAGGAACATTCAACATTTGGTTTAGATTAGATGAAAAAATGAAATAAAAACGAATTGAAACAAAAAAAAAATTCAATCGAATTCAATATTCAATTTGAATTCAGTTTAAGTGATATCTAACCAAACCAAATCAACAATTATCCGAAAGCATGGAGATCAAACTATTTAAACTTTGATCAAAATATTCACACTTGAATATATGAAGTTGAGATAATTTGTCCACGCTTTAAATACAAAATTTTAATCAATTTAATTTTTGACATCTATAACCCTGGCTAGTTGAAGGATTTTCCTGTTAAACCGAGTTTAGATATGATATTTTTCCTTGTAAATTAATCCTATGTCCCTTGTATTTCTTCTACCACTAAAGACCGATATACACTATTGGTTGAAAATCAGTAAGATCATTCTTCTTTACATATTAATTACTCTTGTTGAACTTGCTTCTTAGAATTCTATTTGGGATTTAGAGGACTGTTGTGAGTTTAGAACTAAATGATCATTTGATTTCAATTATAAATAGTTAGGTTAAAACATATATCATTAGCAACACTTTATGTAATATTTTGACTTCAAATAAAATAAATACAATTAATATTGAAGAAATGAAATGAAATTGAAATTGGGGGGCAATAAATGAACATTGAGTAGCGTTTTGGTCAAATCAAGGTTGTGATAGAGATGATAAATTGATGTTGGCAAAAAGTCCAAAGAAGTGTTCGGTAAAATATGGTGTCCATTTTACCATATTTTAAACTTTTTGTTTCAGTCTATTAAATATTGAAGTTGAAGTCGTTGGCTTTTTCGTCAATATTGTGCCCTTTATATTTAAAATTTGTAGAGAAATGGTCCCCATAAATATGATGTAATAAATATGATTTGTATTGTTATTCAAGTATTACATTAATGTTTACAAGATTTTCAATGATGATATTAATCATTTTTATCAAGATAAATGTTATATTTCTTGATATCATGCTCCAAGGTGAGTGAGCGTTAATAAAATGTTACTTCCTTAATTATTTACGTTAAGAAAACACATTATTAGATAGTACAGTTATTCAGAAATCATATTTCTATTGATATAAATCTGAAGAGACGAGTTTGCATAATTGATATAACATATAATAACATGCCTAAATGGGCTCATCATCCATCCACTTTTCATTATACCATCTATAAATATAAAAGTCATTTTTGAATTTTCAATGATTTCAAAATTTCTTTGAAAAGGAGTAAACACATATAGTGCCAATAAGTAAAAGTGTAAACAACAAACAATACTAAATTAAAGTCCATTCCTATGATCATTGTTTGGTTTGCAAACTTATGAAATACAAGCAATGCTACAAGATTTACGTTTATCAATCTGCTTCTAATATGAAAGATATCAGTTAAGAAAAAGATAAGGTGCCTAAGACGTGAAAGGGTTTGCAATTGAAACGGCCTAAGTGCTAACATGTAAAATGCATGAGGCTTAGTTTCAAGTCACACGACGCTATCATTTCATTAGTAAGTTGAACCAGAAAAAAAATGAAATTAAAAGCTTTATTTGTTTCAAATTTAAGTGAAGATAGGCTAGATGGATATAGTATAGTATGTTTTTCAAAAACTAAATAACTAGGTTGCCAAAAACACAATGTGCTTCAAGTGTGAAAATATAAATATTTCTGAAGTTGGATGCTTTAATACCTTATCTATTAAATAAATATATTTTCAAATTTTGGATGGATTGTATCTAGGGGTGTCAATCTTGACCCAACGGACCAAACGGGCCGAAGAGTTAAATGGACCTATTGGAAAAAACTAAGATAGAACATAACTTTTTTTTAAAAAGAAAATCTATAAAACGATGTATTAAAAAAATTGTTCGTTGAAAATTTTTTCAAAATTATGTAGAATTCATAACTTTTGGTCGTCAACCCGTTTGACCCGTTTGCTTGAATGGACTCAAATTGCCGCCCTTAGATTGTACGACTTCTTCCTTCACTACTTATCTACTATAGTATCGTTAGTCCATGTTAATATTTAACCAGTCTAGTTTTTGTCTTTTTAAATTGGGCTATTGGAAATATTGGACATATATTTTCTATGTTTTCAGAATCTTTTAAGGCCCATTTATCCAAATATATTATTGGTTTTGTGTAAATTGAACACCGTTTAGCTCACTTCTGCATTTTTTGTATATGAAAAAAAAACATTGAAATTTCTATATTTTTTTTAATGTGCGAAAAAATAAATCAGATCTCAAGTATGGTTTCACTTTCATCATCTCCACCTTTTAGTCTTTGGGTATCGGGTCTCAATAAGAAGCTGGGTAAGATGACGTTCGATGTTCGATCTGATTAGACGAAGACATTTAGATACGAGGCCCAATCGAAGTAAAAGTTTTGAAGCCTGGAAAGGTGAGAGACAAAG
Source organism: Centrapalus pauciflorus (assembly GCA_020465985.1). Taxonomy (NCBI): domain Eukaryota; kingdom Viridiplantae; phylum Streptophyta; class Magnoliopsida; order Asterales; family Asteraceae; genus Centrapalus; species Centrapalus pauciflorus. The sequence continues at coordinate 77,857 of JAANYP010009316.1, read as the reverse complement.
TATACCACATTTAAGATTAATGACCGTCTTACTGAATATGATTATCAAACACCTTATTGCGTTTTATTATTGATAACTACACATATGGAAAGATAAGAAAAAGGTCGATGGTTGATCATTTTATTACATCGTTGATTTACTAACTTGACTATTAGAGTGGTTTTTCGGGATCAAATCCTGAAGAATCATTATAACAATTCATTGGATCACTATAGACAGAAAACATATTCCAACTTCAAGATTAATCATTATAACAATTCATTGGATCTTTGGTATTTTTATGTTACTTTTACTATCATCAATTATTACTTGATTTCTTAAATTTTCATACTATTGCTATAATACCCATTTTAATGGTTAGTTTTACCTGTTGTTTTTTGTCTAATTTTAGTAGTTTCACATTTTGTAGTAGGGTTTATATAAAACAACAACCTATTTTACCATTTGCCCTACTTAGACAGTTAGACTGTTAAGCTTATTTTTATATGTCGCTACTTGCAATATGACATGTATGTAAATGGGACCGTTTTTATATTACAATGTATTTGGAAGTACAAAAAAACATAGTGATCTACATACAAAGAAATAGAAAACATTACTATTTTATCATATAAATCCTTTGTATGGAGCCTTTTTTTTAATAATAAAATACATCTTAAATGGTGTTTTTTTTGTAACTTAGGCTATGTTTGGTAGAGAGCTTCCAAAAGCTTTTAAGAGCTTTTAGAAGCTTTTATTTTCAATAAGCTCTACTAAAAAATAAAAGCTTTGTTTGGAAGGATACATAGAGCTTTCATTTTCTAAAAAATAAGCTCTTTTTTTAAAAGCTAGTAGAAGTAGCTTTTAAAAAGCTCCGGAGCTTTTAGTCAAATATATTTACTTTTTTACCCTTCTATTAATCATAAACCACCACCTTTAATTAATATTAATGTTCTTTTAAGTAATTTAATACTAAAAACTACAGCTACAGCTACTTTTACCAAACACATTTATAAAACTAAAAGCTCTAGCTCTTTTAAAAAGCTTCAGCTACTAAAAGCTCTACCTCTATTAAAGACACAAAGCTACAGCTAGTTTTGCCAAACATACCCTTAGTATCAAATAAGAGGGGAAATGTACATTACCTCACATGTTTTTCATAAATAAACTTATGGTTGGTTTAATGTTTTTCTAAGCATATGGGAAGTTACACACACACACACACACACACACACATATATATATATATATATATATATATATATATATATATATATATATATATATATATATATATATATATATATATATATATGTATGTGTATGTGTATGTGTGTGTGTATAAATATAGGAAAACCTATATGCATCGAATAATTTTGAAGAACCACAATGCATCGCAAGAAAATCATAATGCATGCATCACGTGAGAATTTGATGCATCACGTGGAATTAATGATGCATCATGCGGGATTTTGATGCATTTGTGGTGGTGCATGAAAGTTCTTCAATATTCTTTGATGCATGAAGGTTCTCTATTGAAATCCCCTCTACGTATATATATTTCTAAAAATCAAAATTCATAGATCATCTTAAGTCAAAACCTACATGGTCTAGTAGTAACCAAATGATTACACATGATAAACTTTAATTATTTTCCCCCCCATAGGAATATTGCAACATCCTGGGTATTAAACAACCTATTAGCAATTTCAACATACTCAATCAAACCGAATATTTTTTTTAACACAATAATCAACAACTCAAGTAGTACAAAAACAATATGTTACATAAGACGACATATTATTATTATAACATTTCTTTTGTGTTTTTTTTTTAAGAATTGAGTGAAACAATAATCTAAGACTGATGATACAGAAAAGGAGTATGTAACATATAAAGAAATGACCGTAAAAGCTCATTGTACATCGATTACATTACCACTAATCACCAAAAAGACAATAAAAGATTCCAAGTTAAAAAAACAAAAGATATTGCATTACTCATACATCTATATATATCATATAAAATAGATGAGGATCCAAGGCAAAAAAGAAAAAAATGGTAAGCTAAAAAAAGAGATAATAATGATAAGACCCATCTCTTGATTTTGGGCCCATGGAAACCATATATTTTTGTGAAGTAGTATCAACTATCAAATATATATGAAATGACACATTTGTCTCTATTCAATTAAACACACCTTTCATCTTTACTATATTCAATCAATCTTTTGCTTAATCACAAGACCCAAACAAACATCATCACTTATTCAGTCAGACAGCCATGTGTTAGTTTGTTGGATTTGTTCTTCCTTTCAGACTTGACTGATTTCACCACACATGTGCAGGAAGGAGTGTGGGCTTAATTGTAGCAAAACACCATCATTAAAAACACACTTTCTTTTGTTTATTTCTTGTGTCTCTTTGTGACCCGACCCATATATGTATGCATTGCAGACCCATATAGGTTTTTGAGTGTGTGTGGGGGCTTTAGCTTTTTTCATCAGCAATCAAAAAAGGGTGAACTTTAAAGTTAATCATGATGAAGTGATGATGGAGATGTGCCTCTGCCAACTTCTGCTTTCCTTTCCTTCAATACCACATGTACATACTATACTAACAGGAATAGATATTTAATTTTAAAGGAATTGAAATTTAAATTATAGTATATATTATCTTTACGGATTAAGATATGAAATGATGTTTAAGGTTGACAAAATGTATGAATTGTGCAATGTTAGAAATTTAATTTCATTATAAATAGTTAGGAACGATGAATTTCTTAATTAATAGATTTTGATGGAATGTAAACAATATGTCGTTAATTATTTTTGTAATTCAAGAGTTCAAACACACTATAAATAAATTTTGATTCCTTGAGCCTAAATATCTTAGAGGTATGGTGGAATGAAATAGAATGAAATTCATAAGCTATTTAAACTAATGATAGTTACATGTGACATTGAAAATGAAGAAAATACTATAAAACTTCATTTACTTTTTTTTTTTAATTCTATTTATGTTGGTAAAGAAAGAAAAGAAAAATGAAATTTACACTAAACCCAAGTCTCTACTCCCTCTTATGGAGAATCAAGACTATTATCATATTACAAAAAAGTTATACCATTATATTGAGAATGATAACCATGATATTCAGAATGATAATTAAGACTAAGTCATATTACAAAAAAGTGTTATCATTTTCTTTTAATTCTCTTAGTATTAATTCCATGATATTGAGAATTATAACCATCATCGTCAATGAAAAAAACCTTATAATGTAAGCATTTCAATTCCGTTACATTTTACCATACCAAACGTATCATTATAGAATCTAGGTGTTTGAACAATTAGTTATATCATGTTTTAGTAAATTATTTTAACATTTTGAATTTGTAAATGAAAAAACATGTCAAGGACTAAACTGATAAAATTCTGAAAACATGATGATCTTTTTAACATAAACCTTAAACTAAATTTGACGTGGACAACAAGTTACCAAAAAAGAATTTCACAATTTCAATTAAAATATTACACGAGGACTAAAATGAAAAACATAACATTGACTGTGAGAACATGATTGTTTTATTTTTCATATTAACCATTTATTATATTGGCATTTCCTACATAAATTTAATTTGAGTGGTTTTATTTTTTTTTTAAATTTGATTTGTGTGTTGGTGTACGATTAATTATTTGTATTTCGTAGACCCTAACCCAATATAAGATATGATTTATGGAAGTATTACTATTGACGAAGAACGAACAATAAAAGAAATGTTTCAAAATTGACGGAGAACATTGATCTTTAGTTGAAAGAAAACATTTGTAACCATGATTATAATCAAAACCAAATGAAGAATCATTCACTGAAATCGATAAGAAAAAAACTTGGTTGAAGAAAAAAAAAGCTATAAAAGAAGTCACTTGGCATTTCTTGAACATCAATGACAAAAACCATTCATTATTATTAATTCGTATCATCTGATTGAACAAATTCAAAGGAGGAGATCCTTCTCACATTCTCACAAAAATGAAAAATTCTCATTTGATCCCAATATTATACACACACATACATTGTAGAACATAAATTTGGTGAAGAACTGCAAAACGAATTTTAAAATTAAATAATATAAGAATTATTTATTTTTAAAACAAAAAAAGTTATACTATATAAATAAGACATCTTTAAAACGCAACTGATGATTTATATTTTTTTCAATTTTTTTAATATTCAACATTGAATCGTCTGAATTTTATATATATTCAACATCGAATAAATTTGATTCCTACAGTTCTGCACTAAATCTACTAAAATGAATTATTATTTGATAAAGATGGTATTTATACTTCTTCATGTCATGTGTGTGGGGAAGTTGTCAAAAGTTAATTTAAAGCATGTTGGGGTTCCCCCAAGTTAGGAAACTTCTTTCTTTTAGACAAAAAAAAAAAAAATGCAGTGGAGAACATCTCCAAAACAAGATGCAACTATGCAAATGCCAAATAAAATTGAAACAAAGGAAACAAGAGAGAACATAGAAATACAACCTCAAACCATCTGTTGGTGTTGTAATCACGACAACTTACCTTTGGCTGAAACATTTAACAATTCCAGTTTGATATCAGATTTGTCGAAACTCTTATGTATGCCATTTTAACTTCTTTTCTAACTTCGTTTTCAATAGTACCATGATCAGTCAATGTCATACCCACTAGATTTTCAAAATCTCATTTGCACGTGATACGACCATTACAGTAGTACAGATGATGCTTAACATCTGGTTACATCTAACCACCATCTCATTTGCACGTGATACAACCATTACACTAGTATTGTGCATGAGGCGTGATTTGAATCATTCATCATATTTTTCAGTGAAATGTGTTTCTCAATCAAGATGCAAGAGTGACAAGCAAGTACTACTTATCCAATCAATAGACTCAAGTAACACATTGTTTGATTCTTTGTAAAATAAGGGGCACACCGAGTTTAGTAAAACGTTTTTAGTTGGTGGAATATGCAAGTTTTTAACCTAGTTGTTATTGGCAATACTCAAGAAGCAAAGATTTATTTGACAGTTACAAAACAAGAGTGTTTTAATCCTAAATCTTTCAATCTTTTAAGACATGTCCTGAGTTGAATTCAATTGAGTAACGAAACCAACTATTTCAAACACATCTTTATAAATAGAAGTCCTGAAAAACAACACATATATAAAAAAGGGATTCTAAATGTACCCCTCCCCTTCTCTCCCTTTGCTAATCACAGCTCACTCTTTAATGTTAGAGGGGGACTTACATGTAAAAGAAGGTGTACATATAGCACGACCCATATAAATCTTTGTTAACGCATAACAAAATACAAGAAAACCCACAACAAATTCAATGTGTTGTTTGGATTTATGCTTTGAAAGACTCCATTGAGATCCATTGAGAGAAGAGGTGTTGCCAGAAAACTCAAAAATGCCAAAGGCAAAAAACACTCTATAATTACTAGATTATCGGTGTTTTGAACCTTCCAAAACATCAAACGTAGGACCAAAACGCAATCCCAAACATCCCACAATTGGCATGCATATATGATAATAATAGTACCAAACATTATTAAAATCAACCAACCGACATGATCACATGAGTCATGACCAACCAACAACTACACAGGCTTTATTTTATGACTTGTACCTAAGATTTTCAATCATTTTCTTCAAAGTAATATAAAGGAAACCACCAAAGATTTATATTATACAATGCTACACTCCATACTCAAATCAAGTAACTAAATTACAAAAAGGTGGGGTCCATTTTACCACACACCATTTTCAACTTCATCTTTTGATAACCCTTTTCCCAATACTCAATGTACAAGTCTTGATGCATTGGGTACAAAAGTATTCGAGAATTGTGATTTGGGAAAATGGTTACCTAAAATAATATATGTATTGAGAACAACCTTTACTAATGTAGAAGACCATTTGATGGATTTCTAACCTTTAAAAGAGGCGGGGAAAGAAAAAAGAATACTTTTTTTTTTCTAAAGAGGGCATATGCTGATTCTTGAAGATGAAGTAAAACATGAATAAAAACGATTACAAAAAGTAAAACAATACTCACCATCCCAAATCTGCAAAAAAAAACCACATTTTGCTTTGCTTATTCCTCTTGAGATCTTCATAAAGATTTGAAAGAAGGCATCTTTCCATAAAAATACCCATTTAGGGGCCCAGACTTTCTTCAGCCAATCGTTGCTTGCCAGATGTCGAAACGCTGTAAGTTCTACTAGTTCATGGTTTGTCGATGCATTCGTCATCGACAGAGATCCTCCCTGAGCCACGTCCCACCATTTTCCCGAATGAGGGCACAGCAGATAGACCCTTGAAGCTGCTGCTTCCCTCACTGAAGTTCCGTGGCTTTCTCAGTTTAGGCAGTTTCGGGGAGGAATAGAGATCAAGGTCATGATCATCGGCGTTGACTTTGACTTTCGCAACCACCAATTGGGCAATGTTGCTACGGCAAAAGGGGCAGACCGGCGCAGTAAGGGCTGCGGTTGTTGGGTTGGGCTTGTTGTGGCAGCACAAGGCTAGGGTGCACTGAGCACACATTTGGTGGCCACAATCTTGGACCTCAATTGTGCATACTTGGTCAAAGCATATACAACATAACTCCATTTCGCTTGCCTGAAATCAGTAGCAGAGCCAGGAAATCTATGAACAGAGAGCAAAACAAATTATGCATTTTTTTTGTGTTTAAACAAAAAATCGCGATCAGCTTCACTAATACTCTTCTCAATAAACACCATAAATCAAGCATAAGAATCAAACAGGAGTTGCAAATTGCAAAAAAAGTCAACAAAGATACTTAAAGGTAAAGTCAAAAGTCATCAGCTATGACCAATTCAACACCATCCTTTTTTAGTTTTCCCTTGGGTCTTTTGCATACTGTTTTAGTCCCATGTTCTTGACTTTCTAAACATAGTAAGAAGAATGGTAACATTTAATTAACTTCAATTACCTCGGAGATATTATCATCGGCGGCTCCCGTATCCGAATGTGATGGAGATGGTATCGAGTAACCCGTGCCCTTTAAGATCGTTTTCTCCCTTTCCCTATTAGCTTCCATTAGTGCCTGCTCTAACAAAGCTTTTGCATCTTGATTAAGCTCACTGATGAATTTTAATGGTGATGGCCACACCAAAGGCTCTGCAGATGACGGATTTAATAAAGCTGCACACGCATCGTTCTTATGCTTTAATGCAACCAAATATGGAATTCTCCTGCATTTATTTGCAAAGAAAGGTTTGAAAATGGAACAAACAAACCACGAATTCGTTACAAGATTTTTGACCAAGATTTGCAATATGGAGAAGAGCAGGTCGAAAATCTTGCAAATCACCCCTGTTCTCAAAGCACAATCTTGGTGCTTTGAGAAATCATGAAAAGCTTGGTCGAAAATCATGCAAATCACACATGTTTTCGACCAAGATTTGCATCTCAACACCAAGCAAGAAAATGATGTTTCACTACACTAGCACATAAAGATTGATATAATCTGGAAACCAAGAGTACCCAGATGCATCGCGATGAAGTCGATCCGCGCCCCACGCCAATAATTCTCTAATGCAATCTATCGAACCGCCTCTCGCAGCCAAATGAAGCGGTGTGCTACCAGGGAAACTGTAAGCCATCAAGAAAAAAAACGACATATAAACATACACACTAAATCATACATATACAAGAGAATCTTTTTGCCACGAATTGGTACCCGTATCCACCAGTAGAGGCACAGACAAGAGCCCCGCTGTCTAAAAGTAAATGAACACATTGCGGCCGTCGTTGACGAGCAGCCAAATGCAAAGGTGTTGCCCCTTTACCATCTCTAATATTCACAAATCTTGAAAATCCCCTGAACCCCATTAACACAAATTTTTTTAGGCTTGTTTTCATTTATTATCATACGTTCTTGCAAGTAAAAATTTATTTAATAACAAAAACTAACCAAGAAGCAGCAACATGAGATGACCTGGCAGCCGAAAGAATCGATTCGACACAATCGGAATGGCCATAATAAGCAGCATAGTGCAAACATGTTCTTCCATTTAGTGAATCAAACATCAAAATCTAACAAATTTCAATAATACAATCATCAAATATTCTGCTTTAAAATATTGAATGTGTAGAAAGGAAAGAACTTTTGACATACATTAGCCCCAGCTTCAATAAGCTTTTCAACACAATTGATCTTCCCATGCATTGCAGCCAACATTAATGGAGTCTAGCAATTAACACCCAATTTCCAAATTAAGCACAATTAACACCAAAATCAACAAAGTTTCTCAAAGCTAAAAATCAATGGAGAAAACACACAATCAACACCTGTTTGTGGCGATTTAAAGAATCAGGATTCACTGATCGATCTTCTAAAAGCATAGAAACAATCTGGCAAGAAACCCATAAAAATATCACAACAGCTGAAAGATTTATCCAACTGTAAATCAAGAATTTAAGAAATCTTGAAACACCCACCTCGATCTGGCCATTGGCAGCAGCTATATGAAGAGCAGAATGACGATCGTAAACAGTGGTTTGTAGAATGAGAGAGGGATCTTTTTCAAGAAGAATCTTTACAAGTTCCAAATCGCCAAATTGTACGGCTGTAAACAATCCATGTTCATCTTGCACTCTGCAACTAAGTCCCTGCCCCATCTTTTTTTTTTTCCGGGTTTGATTTGTTAGAGAGGAGAGTAGCGGGGGTCGACCGGAATCATCCACGACCACCAAGAGGAGGGGAGGAGGTGGTGGTGGTGGTGGTGGTGGTGATGGTGGCGAAGGAAGAAAATGGTGAAGATTTCACATTTAAGCAAGGGGATTCACAGAAATGAGGGATTCGGGCAGGTCAAGGAGGGTGAGGAACGGGCAGATGGGAAAAGGAGGAAGATAATCTGACAGCGGGTAGTAGTCAGATATTTTACGGGCAGTTTTGTGGAGTTTTCTAATTTCGAGATAAAAAAAAATAAAGTCGAGTTGTTTGACTGTTTTCACTACCTTCAAATCATTAATTAAGACAAAGGGAAAAACAAATTTTAAGCAAAGAAAGTGTAATTTAGCTGTTAATTTTGTATTAGGGGAACAGTCAAACGGGTCGCATAGTTAATCTGATCCATGGTAAAAAAATTAAGATTAAACATAACTTTTTTTAAAATAAATTACAAAAATGGTTCCTGTAGTTTATATAAAAATTTGGATTCGGAATTAATTTTGCATCAACGGTTCTTATTTACATTGTTTACTTGTAAAAATGGTCTCTTTGACTCATTTATTTTCCTAAATAACAATTATACCATTTTAATTAATAACAACTTTGACCCGTTTTCTAATTTTCTTTCATTAATTTTGTTTTTTGTTTTTAAATTTTAAATTTTAAATTAATAAATGATGATTTAATTAATTTATTGTTTTTTATTATTATTATTTAAGATGTATTTATTTTTATTAAAGTTATACTTTTACCTAATTAATTAAATTATTTTACGTTTTCATTATATATTTAATTTATTTATACTAGATTTCATTATTATAATATTTATATGTTTTTTTTATATTTTGTATGTTTTCATCTATTTATTTCAGTGCGTTAATATATTTTAATTTCAATATACCTTTTAAAGGAAATATATATAAACTTAGAATTTAATTCGTTTGGATTTAGATATTTGTTACATTATTATTTCGGTTTAAATTTAATATCCTATATGTTTTGATTTAAATATTTTGTTAAATTAAACATTTAAGTCAAAACAAATAAAAATGCTAGGTTTATTGTAAATTATAATTAAACCAAGATATATTAATATTACAAACTATTTATGTCATAACGAATAAAATGTTATGCTTGTATATTTTATTTGAAATTTATAGCCAACTTAAAACGTATTAACCTAACAAATATATAAAATCAAAATAAAGCAATTGCTAAGTTTATATTTTTTTTCTTCAAAATTATGATTAATTCGATTCGTATTAATGTAACACAATATAATCATATTAAAAATAATAAATGAAACGTAAGATAAATAAAAACTTATCCTTAGCATATTAGTATAATAAAATATTTAAATTTTTTGTTAGGTTAATAATACGTTTTAAGTAGGTCATACCTTTCAACTAAAATATATAAACATAACATTTCATATGTTATGACATAAATATTTTGTTACATTAATATATTTTGGTTTAATTATAATTTACAAGAAATTATATAAACCTAACATTTTTATTTGTTTTGACTTAAATGTTTTAATGAACAAAATATTTAAATCAAAACAAATAGAATATTAAATTTAAATCAAAATAATATTGTAACAAATATCTAAATCCAAATGAATTAAATCCTAAGTTTATTTTTTTCTAAAAGTAAAAAGGTACAGTTAACGTAATGAAATAAATAGATGGAATCATACAAAATATAAAAAATGTATAAATATTATAATAATGAAATCTAATACAAATAAAATTTAAATAAATTAAATACGTAATAGAGACTTAAATATATTTATTAAATAGGTAAATAAATAACTTTAATAAAAAATTAATACATATCAAATGATAATAATAATAATAATAAAATGCAGAGTTTGAATACAAGGATATGACACAAACCACTTGTGAATTTGTATGCATGGCTTCATAATTTACTTGGTGAGATTGAGTTAACTCAACCAAAACCAATAAACTTGTGGTGTGATAACCAGACAACCATTCACACCGAGAGAAAACCCAATGTTCCGTGAAAGAACAAAGAACATAGAAGTCGACTGCCACTTCACTCAGGAGAAGATCGAGGACGGTACAATCGCAACTTCTCATGTGAGAATAGGAGATCAGTTAGCTGATATTTTCACTAAATCATTACATGGTAATCGAGTTAAGTATATTTGTAACAATTTGGGGATGATCAATATTTATAATCCACTTGAGAGGGAATGTTAGATTATATGTATATATGAAATGTATTGTAGGTTAAGCCTAATTAATCGGCTTGTAAAGTGTCTATATATTGTATATTTAACAATCATACGAATACAATTTCAATCCCTATAAGTGATTACATAGCTATATTATTATTTTTCTAAAAGTATTGACATTGTTTTATTTACCAAAATGTGATACTTTATGAAGTATGGTTCTAGATGGAGAATACCTTAATTATGTTTAAAATATAGGTTGATTATTAAAAATCTTATTTTATTTATATATTGTAATAATTATCATCAAGCAAATAGATCAACTTTAAACAATTTATGAATCATATATGCTCTAAAACAACATAAAAATGTATCAATCTTCCAAACAAAATTTGATATCTCGTGCAAATTGTAATGAAAAAAATATATAGAATTGATAGATATTAAGCATTTGAGGCTATATGATGTTATATGATCTTTCATTTAGTATAAATCTCTCAAGTCTCATTCAATATCATTAGTAAACATTAATTCTTTATTTCAAAGTTATTATCAAAAGCATGTATTTAAAATCAATTATAAGGATTGTTTATCTGTTTAACATTCTCTAAATAAGATTTTAAGTTCTAAGATTGTAATCTTTAAACTTATTTATAGTCACAAAAACATGTATTTGGGTTAGAAGATCGTAAATTCGTAATTGCAACAAGGGATGATGGTTAGAGATGCACAAAATTCAGTTTGTAACTGATCCGGATCAGATTTTATCCGATCCGGTTTTCTTGCCCTATGAAAACTGGTTTTTGTAAATAACGGTTCAGATTTTATTCGGTTTTGGGCTTATCAACTATTCAGCCATGACAAATAACAATACTTTATACAATTATAAGTTCATAATTATAAATTATACCAAAACACCATTTTTTTTATAATTATATTTACATATACTATAATTATAAGTTAAGATAATATTACTAGGATAAATAATTCAAATTACGATATTTCAAGTTTGACTTTTTTCAAATCTTTGTCATTTTGAGTTCTATTTTCTTTAAATCATCCACATTTTGATATTTGGGTTCACAATTTTCGTCATCTTCTTCGTTTGGTGGTAATATTCCAAGTTCGACTTCTTCTTGTGTATATTTATTTCCAAATCCACGTCAATTGCATCTTTTAAAGTCATTACATTTTGTTTTTGAACCGTTCCATTCAAATAATCCTTCAAACAATTGCAACATTTTACCGATTCGGGATTTAGTCTTGACCTCTGTTGCGGACACCCACTAACAGATTACTATGAATCCAAAGCTACCGTCTAAGCTTAGACGGTTAGTAAATCACGTGCCAAGACGGTTAGTAAATCACGTGCCAAGACGGTTAGAACCGGAAAAATCGGTTCATTTCCTTTCCACCAAGCCAAAATATCAAAGTTTTCAAACTCTTCATACGTTATTTTCGATATAAAATCACTAGCAATATAGTTTCCTAACTCGCTACTCGGGTATGGTAGTATGTGCTCGTTTCGATTGGAAAAGTGTGTTAAATTAGCACCCAAAGTTTTTTAGAAACCGACTTACGATAACGTTTATATGCATTTTGTCATTGGTTGTTGTATCAAACACCGATTTTATCATCGCTTTAAACTGTAATCTAATTCGGTTCAATCACCTCCAACGTCACTTGCACGGATAATTTTATAATGTGTACAATACAACGAGTATGAAAAAATACGTCGTTAAAAATAGGTGATGATAATAATTCTAATCTCGGAACCACGTTTGTATAATTTGACGCATTATCAAAAGCTACAGAATTCTTTTTTGATTTGTAAAGCCAAATCACCATCTTCAAAAGTACAAATAAATTTACACCGGCATGTGATTCGTCGAATAATTCAAACGCAATTGTTCTTTTCATCGCTTGTCAATTTTGGGCTTCCAACCAATGTGCCGTAACGGCTAAAAAGAATTTCCGGTATTGTGAGAGGAACTCCAAATGTCATAAGTTAGTGAAACACAATAATTATGTTCTTAAAACCCAAAATCATTTTTCCATCACAACACGTCACATATCTAAAACATCTTTATTAAGGGTAGTACGACTACTTGAATATAAGGTGATTGCATCAATTGTTGTCGTCAATTCTTCATCGTCAAAGTAGTCGAACGACAAAGCTTGTGTAATCACGAACGTTGTATACGCATTCTGTAATTTGTCTCGTTGCCGTAAATGAAAACATCACCTTTTAGGAGTAATGTTTGCTTGAGTCGAATCGGATCGCATGTGAAGTGTCTTGCATGCTTTTGTTATATGGTCTCCTAATGTTGTGTTTTGTTTGGCTGCAAAAAAAACTTTTGAAAAAGTTTGCAACGAGTTTTTTTGAGCCATTCGACAATCCACACAAATCGTAATGCTCTCAAATTTTTTTGTTTTGTTTGTTCTCGAGTACTCTCACGACTTCGAGATTTTGCCGACGAAATGTTGTCTAATCGTATCGTGAGTATTACTAGTAGCCATGTAAGAAAAAGAAAACGAAAGTTTATAATTTTCAAGATTACGTATTATTCTAAAATATCAATCGAATGTGTTTGGAGTGAAGTTTGATCAACCAAATACAATTCATATCTATTTATACAAGTTTGGGATGTCAAAATCTAAATTGTAATTATTCTGCCAAAAAAAAAGGTCAATAAGAAAAGTCCAACGGCTATTCTTTTTATAGAGCGAAAATCAGTGTTATTTCTAGGTTAATAACTGATTTTTTATCGGGTAAAAAATCAGGTCGCCACCGGTTGAAAATCCGATGTAGTTATAAAAATCCAGTCAAACCAAAACCAGTTTTGAATATTTTTGAATCAAGATTAGATATTAAAATTTTTTATACACCTCTAGTTATAACCGGATATAGGAGTCCAGGGAGAGAGAAGAAGACTATTTATTGTCGGGTATTCTCACCACATCCCTTTCAAAATCATTGTCCTCTCTCTTACACTTACCTCTCATCAATTCTTGTAGGAGCATCTCATATCTTTTAATTTGCTTAAACCCTACAACTATTCAACACTTAGTTACCGAATATATTTTATTTTTTATTTTTATTAAAAATCAACATTATTTTTGTTTTTCTGAAAATCACACTACATTATTTAAAGGAAAACATGTTAAATTCGTAAACTAATTTTGATATATTTGCAAACATATAAAAAAATTTTTAAGTATGTATTTATATAGATAAATATTGATGCATAAGATTATATTTAGATTCTAATTTAACTTAAATTACATTGTTGATAAAATACAATAAATCTAAAATATGATGCATTGAATTAGTGAGAAAAATTGCTCATGTGACACAATATTAGTGGTTAAAATTCAAAAAATTAAGGCTAATTTGACATAATATGATTGGTTAAAATTCAGAAAATTAAAGCTGCTGCTTTGGCGCAATATAATTTGTAAAAATTCAGAAAATAATGGATAACATCAGGTTAATACAAGGCTGCTTACCAATTTTTCTATCAATACTGACAAACCTGCATAAAATAATGAGATATTTATTTACGTATACAAATTACAATTAAACATTAGTTATTCAAAATTATTATTTTTATAGTTTTATAAAATATATATGAATAGTTGATTATTTTAAAATTTTCATTTATAAATATATATATTTTAATTAAAATAGATTAAAATTTTAGTTTACAGATAAAACAATATTTTATATTTTATTATAATAAAAAAATATTATGAAATTTATTTTTTATATCGGCTGTTTACTTTTTTTAAAATTTAATAATTTTATACGATGTTTATTAATTTTTAATAAATTTAAAAGCAAACGAAAAAAATTATTAAATATATAGATAACTATTAGGCCCCAGGGAGTGGCACGGCATCCCTCTCGGTACCGAGCGTGGCATCCGGGGAACACCGCCCCGTCCCCTTGGCATCGGCATTCTTCAACTCGGCATCGGCATTCCATTGCCGAGCACTTTTCCATCCATTTTAATATTTAATATATATATATATATATATATATATATATATATATATATATATAATTACTATTATTATTTATTATATAATTATTTATATTTCATTTACTCTTTATATATACAAACACTCATTCTTTCATTTATCTCATATCTATTCTCTCGTTACTTTATTTACTCTCTCAATATACGCATATTACAAATTTTTAAAAAAATGTCTTCATCATTTTCATTTTCGGAGTCAATAGAATTTATTGCGGAAGTGGTTAACGTTTACTCACAAGCTGCTCGGGCCGTTCCTTTTTTGAGGGTATTATTTTCTTCGGCGTTTTGGAGACATTTGGTGTTAAAAAAAGAAGAAGAGATTATCGAGAGAAAAAAAGCTTGTGCCATTAGAATTTATTTTAAAGACGTTAGTCATTTAACCGAAAAATTTGGGATTGTAGGTTTTTATTTTGAAGTATGTTTTTTTTGGAAAAAAATTTTGTTTTAGTTTGAATGTCTTAATTTTTGAGTTGAATGTCTTAATTTTTAAATTGAATTAAATTTTAATATTATGTTTGATTTTAATATTATTAATTAAATGTTATTTTTTATTTCAATATTTTTATTTTAAGTTTAAAATGAAAATAAAAGAAAATAAATGGCATCCACACCCTCGGAATGGCATCAAAATGGCAAAGGATGGCAAAGCTGACGTGGCGCTGACGTGGCTGCAGATTTCCTTGGCATTCTTGCCAACCACTCCCTATGGCCTTAATGAGATAACATTTACATTTAGATTTAAACTTTATTGATGATTCAATTTAATAAACATATAAATTATGGCATGAAGAACAATGAAGATCTTCGCAAACAATGTATAGTTTTCTTAAAAAAAATAAATTTTTGCTATGTCATTAATTAATTATAAATAACAATGGGGTTTAGCCCATTTGGTATGAGCCGTGACGTGTAAGTGTGGGATCACGGGTTCGACTTCCGTCGAAGACAAGTTGTAATTTAGGCAGTGGAAGTAACTTCTGAAGTCCCCATTTGGGGCAAAAAGTGTAGTTTAGAAATAGGAGTAGGTTAATTTTCCGTTCAAAAAAAATAATTATAAATATTAACTTCATCACACATTACCCGAACAACGCACGAGTATTCAACTAGTTATATATTTATATAGATAAATATTGATGCATAATATTATATTTAGATTCTAATTTAACTCAAATTACATTGTTGATAAAATACAAAAAATCTAAAATATGATGGCGTTGAATTAGTGACACGTAACAAGAACTTATTATTACTACCACCACTACGACCACGACGAGTCGGCGACCATTACTACCACTACTACCACGACCGCTACCATCACCAACACTATGACCACGACGACCACCACCACCATGACTACTACTACTACTCGACCACCACGACCACGACGACCACCACTACCACCACGACCATGACCACGCTGCACCATGACCACGACGACGACAACCACCACCACCACCACTACGACTATTACTACTACTATGAGTACGACGACCACCACCACTACTATTGTTATTATTATTATTATTAGTAATGTTATTATAAACATAAACAGTCAAGATTGCATTATGAGAATAAAAAAGCATGTCACATGGAAGTATATACTAAGAAAATGATGTTTTTAGGGTTTGCGTGCACTTACGCTGTTAAGCACCCACCTTCTTTAATTATTGTCAATTTTAGTGAAGGAATTGAAGAGAGTAGCTACCCTCCATGTAACATCCCAATTTTCAAGATAATTGCGTGGAATTATTTTAGTGGATGTTTAAATAATTAATATCGCGTTGGGCCAATGAGATCCCGATTAGTGGATATATATGTGTCGGGTTGCGAGCTACGTGTCTCCGGGTTATAAATTTAGTGGATTAACTGTATATTTGGGTTCGTGGAGTTGAATGGGTTAAAAGAGTATAATTTGTGAAAATGTGATATCGGGTTCGGGTTAATGGGTTCGGGACCGGTTGAGATAGAACCGTACATATATGTTTATCCTTTACTTTTCCCTTATCCATTCTTAAAACCTAAAAAGTGTATGTGTGTGAATTGTGTGAAGAGCTCCAGCAAGGTGAAGCCTTAAACTCAACCTTCTGCTGAAATTGAAGCTGATTCATCATCTTCATCACCTCTTTGTGTAGTGTTCTTGAGTTGCAAGAGGTAAGCTTCCTTCAATTGGGATTCTAAATTGAGTTATGTGTTGTGAAATGGTATGAGGTGATTTCCAAGCTGTAAGAGGTTGTTAATTGGTATATTTGTGTGTATATTTGTGACTGAGTTCGTGTATAGAAGGAGTTTGATACTCCTGGGCAGAACTGAAATCGCAGGTCGGCCATGGGGGTTTCGCGATGTCGCGGCGCGACCACCAGAGGGTCCGCGGCGCGACCAAGGGCCTGCAGGAGAAATCCGAAGTTAATCATGTGAAAGGGATGTTGGGTCAAATTGTGTCGGGTTCCTTCGGGGTTGCTCGGGATGGGTTTTGTGCATATTCAGAGTCTTGTTGGAATTGCTTTGAGTCGAGTCTTGGGTCGGGTTTCGAGAATTGGTCGGGTTTCGGTTCCGATTGGGATTGTTTTGGGGTTCTGTCGGGGATCGAAATTAAGTCCGAGTCGGGTTCATGTTCATTATGAGTTTGCGATATGTGTTCGTGGGATTTGTATTAACAAGTGGGATCCGTGTGTAATTTCAGGGACGAGTCAGCGAGCCGAGCCGAGTCAGAGATTCCGGGATTAGTGGATCGATCAGGTGAGTACCCGAGTTCTTTTCTAAACCGCGGGACAGTTTTTCAGAGTCGTGGTTGTGTGGATAGTTTCGTGTATGTGTGTATTGTATATATTGTGTATTGTGAATGAGACAGGGACGCGAGCACAGGTATGATTCTATTCCTACATATGTGATATATGTGCATGAGATGAGATCCAGTCCGGGGTCCGTGATGAGTTCCATACGGACGGTGATTCGCGATGGGATATCGCGCGGGTTGACTGTCCCTAACAGTCCTTGGGGCGTGTATACACGGCAGGGCCTGTAGCCGGTTCGCGCCCGTGCTACAGGGTTGTGGCTAACCACCGGTGTACACGGTCGTTAGCTGGGGAAGGGTCCCCCTCAGTGATATTGTGTGCAGGGCTTCGGATCTCATGTATGTGTTCATACCTGTATTGTGATGATGATTGCCAGGGATCGAGCTAGAGATTATTTGCGTGTATGTGCTATGTGTATGTGTGTTACGAGTATTCTGTGCAGAGTCTAACCCTCGAGTACTCACGAGCTTTCGAGCTTACGTATTCGAGTCTTCCATGTTCAGGGCATCAGTGACAGGACTTGTAGCCGTGCTGGATGAGCTGGGACCGGGAATCATCTGGGAAGCTTGGTGTTAGTTTTGTGTAATGATTTAATCAGTGTTAATTGCTAGCAGCTTTTGGGCTTATGTAATCAGCGGATTATATGTTAACAGAGTTTGTATAAAAGTTTTTAATTAATGGTGATTCCGAGTATCCTATGACATATGTGCATAATTGAGCTATTGAGATGTGCCACCTGTGTATTGTATTGACGTGGCATTTCCGGGTTCGGGCAGGGTGTTACACTCCAGTCCTAACATTTTATTTTTATAACACAACTTGGATCATCGATCGATTAATATATTATATATTATTCTATTTTTCTTCTTAATTAATTTGTGTAAGTTAAACAAATTAATATTAATTAACAACACCAAATTAACATAAAATTATTGTTTTATTCGTGTAAATCGTCTAATAGTTTAATAGAAATTGTTAAAGTGCATGTACGTACTATGTATATACTACACTTACATTAATGTATGGTTTTGTGTTTTCTTTTTCTTCATAAAATAGTTTCTAAAATATGAAAACAAATTAACATAATAAATACCCAAAATACTGTCCGTAAAAACTCAGAGGATGAATAATTACTATTTTTAAGTTTCATATTATATAACCTGATCGACCTTCATCATGCAAAACAGCCAAAACTAGTGTTATACATTTTTAATTTGGATTACGAAATCAATGCATAAAAGATGTATAAGTTCTATCAAAATCTATCATTCCTAGCTAATTTTTTAAAAAAAAGTTTAGATTTCTAACATTTTATACAATTCATACCCTTAGCTAGCGCGTTATACATTATTTCATACATCAACTAATTAATAAACTACTATATACTATTAATAAATTCTAATTCCTTCAAAATTCATTCAACGAGCCAAACGTCTCAAAAGCAATTAATATCCTACTTTAAGGATCTTTTTTTAAAGGTATGAGGTTTGTTCTTATGTTTTAATTTCAACATTTAATTTCAAGTGTTAAATGTTGAAATCTATATTTCTTTACAACTGCTACGAATGACAAATTCTTTTAATTATAGATCTTGGATAAATTTAAATACTTAGATCATCTTTTTTGTAATCCAAAATTTCATACACAATGTAGGAAATTCCAATGCCAACAAATTTCAATTCACGAGCTAAATGAGTTTTGAGTTGTTATTGTTTAATTAACAATAATTAAATAAAGTTAATAGAAAATGAGCACTTATGGGAAATAAACTCAAATGTTAAAAAAGGTTGTTATTTTCAAAAAATAAAGACACGTCTTTAAGAGCTATGTTCGTTTATTTTTTATTTTTAAATAAAATCAATAGAACTATATTATATTTAAATAAATTTATCAAAGAAGATACAACTACTAGCTAACCAATTAGTTTATTCCATTACTGAAAAACTATGATTCCACCTGATTAGTTGGATTATCTTATGGTACATTGGTAATGTGAACTTTGGAATTTTGACATTTCAATAGGAATTGTCAAAAATAGATTCTCATCCCATATAAAAATTGATCATTTTGGACCTTTTCTAAATAAAGGAATTAAAAAAAATATTAAATTTGTAATTACTTCATGTGTTGATTATGTGTAAAATAAATAAATAAAACTAACCTTCAACATCATAAGATGAAGGCATTTCCATTTCCAAGTAGAAGAAAATATCTTGGTTTGGTTTGGTGATGTATTTGCCTAACAACAAAGAAAAAGATTCTTTTACATTTATAATTTATTAAAAAGGACCCATGATTACGAAATTAATTGTTAAAAATTATAACCATAAGATTAAGTGGCCTGCATCTGCATGGCAAAAATATTTATGATTTGTTTTTTTAATAATTTTATTTTACAGATTTGTTTTACTGTTTTTACTTTTCTAGCATTACATAATTGACTCTTTACTTAACTTTTAGTTAAATGTATCGTGTCTGTAAATGCCAGATAAAATTCACAATTTGTATTTCGTAAAGATAAAATTGACTAAACGTATATGGTTATATATTTTATAAGATAAAAAACCGACATGTTTGTTAATCCATTTTAAATCTTAAAGTGGTTTGAAACTGAAGATTTATATCTGAACTGATTTTAGGTTATTCGTTAAAACTCTTTATTTTCAGACTTTTATATTTTAATATTTACATTTTTTAAACGATCCAAGTATCTAAAAGTCTAAAATCATCCATCCCTGAATCCGATCAATTTAACTTATAAGTAGAAAAAACCATATTTAAATGAATATTATTACTAAGTTACTTTTTTTTTTTAAACTTTTATCTATCCTTCTGTTAACTGTTACCACAACAATTAATTTTTATTGACTTGTGGTAGCAGCAGTTTATATTCGTACAAAAATGGATCATTTGGTTAGTTGGAGGCAGACAATTATGGGCTGGAGCTATTCGGCCTATTCTCTTTGTAACTATATGCAAATTGGGCTTTTCACTCATTTCCAAAAACGTATATTTTTCTTTATTATTTAACAAACTAATAAGTTGAATATTAATTATACTTGTTGTATATTTTTAAATTTTAAAGGGCAAATAGTAACGAAATGTAATATACTTTATTTTCTGTTAATAGTATAATATATGTTTTTCCAGTTAATTAAGGTAATATATTTTTATTTATTATATTTTTAATATAATATCTATCCTCGGTTACCCATAAACGAATGTTTGTTAAGTTTTGTTCAACTAGGATCCACGTAAACATTCATATAACTATTTATTCACACAATTACACTCAATTTATATATATATATATATATAAAAGAGTTTTTTTTTACACTTATTAACTTAGAAAATAGGGGTGAGCATGGGGCGGTTCGGTTCGGTTTTTGGCCGAAACCGAACCCAAACCGAAAATTCCGGTTTTTGAAATGGAGAAACCGTTCGGTTTCGGTTTTTCCCGGTTTCGGGTTTTCGGTTTTCCGGTTTGGATTACCGGTTTTTCGGTTTGCACCCGTGGGTTTTTTTGTTTTTGGTTTTTCGAAAACGGTTTGGTTTTTGGGTTCAAATCCGAAAAATCTTAGACACTTTTTTACTAAAATTGAATTTTTCTTTACTAAAGTTAAGCACTATTTGATAAATCACTAAAAATTAATTGTTTATGTTTGTATTTTTAATCGACATATGTGTTAGTTTGATACTTCGAATTGATAAAATTGGATATTAAATATTAATTTAGTTGTTTTATACTCTAATTTATTAAATTTACTAACTTAGGCTTTGAATTAATTTAAGTAATTTCATCATGTAAAATATAATAATAATGTTTATACCAATTAATTAGCATTATCTACTTCACATATAATTAAAATAAGCATAACTATTAATAATGTCAATTAATTAGCATTTTAACATCATAAATATCAATTATATATATAATTGAAAAATGTTTCCTTTAATATAGGAGTAGAACGTAACATTAAATATGAGTGGAAGTAGAAATAACCTCAATAAATATATATAAAATATTTATAAAAATTAAATTAATTTTAAAACCGGTTCGGTTCGGTTTTTTTGGTTCGGTTTTGAGAGGGAATCCGAAACCAAACCATTTACTCCGGTTTTTTCGGTTTCGGTTTTTTTGGTTTTTCGGTTTCCCGGTTTTCCGGTTTTTTCGATTTGGTTTTTCCGGGTTTTTTGGTTTTCCGGTTCGGTTTTTGCTCACCCCTATTAGAAAAGAAGGGTAAACTTAAACAAATAACAAGCAAACCCGAACTTGGAAAAACTAAAAAATTATTGAAATCTAAGGGGCCGTTTAGTTAACTTGTTTTCGACGAAAATTTTTTGTTGAAAACAAGGGATTCTGAAAAATGTGTTCAGATCCATTGTTTTTTTTATGTTTTAATTTTTAGCTTTCAATCTTACAAGTAAACTTGAAAACACAATTGTGAGGTTTTCATCCTTTTTTTCAGTGTAGTCACCCAAATTTATGTTATAAAGGGGAGTGAAAAATAAAAACACAAAAACTATTTAAAACACATCTAAACACATTTTCATCTATAAAATGTGTTTTTTCTTAAAAACCATAACATTTTCAGTTTTATAAAAACCTCAAAACCGAAAATATCCCCAAAATAGGTTAACTAAACGGGCTAGTATTCGCCATTGAATTCTTAATTATCCCTTCTTTGATGCAAGTTAGCCGATGTTTAAGGTATTTAACTGATATGGAAAGTATATTAACTTATTAAGCAACAGAAAAAAATATATGTTAAATTAATTGACAAAATGTAAAGTATGTTATGTTTTCTCATCATTAGACTTTTTTAAAAATCTCCATATTATTTTCTCAGATAGGATATAAAATAATTCATTAAAGTAATAAAAATATTACATTAAGACGACCATGTATTAATTTGGGCCATGCAAAAATAAAATAAACAAAACAACATTTACTTTATATACGTTTTAAGTTAAGGTTGTTTAGAAAAAAAATATTCATATGATATGTGGGTCAATTAACTACTCCTCTTACTATAGGACGCTTACCTATCCAACTTAGATTCGGCTCTATCCAAACTTTTCTGGTGCACCTCAACATTCCCCACTTATCTGACTGTTGCTTAGTTTTTTTTGAATATCAAATAACCTGCCCAAATGTGTTCAAATTTTTTTTTTTTTTTTTTGTCGATTCAGGAGAAGTTCTCATTACCATCTTGTAACACACGTCCTCATCTTAGACAATTAATCACCCAAATTTATAACATCATTACATTAACCATAAATCACAGAGTAACTTTAAGTCGGGTCTCTCTGATATCTCATTCCCTTGCTAGCTGACTTCTATTCATTCCATCAATTTTGAGTCTCGTAGTCTTATAGTTTTATCTTAGTTTGGATCGTTACTTAAATATCATTCGTAATATCTAGTGCACCTCTTAAACTACTACTCTGATACAATTTTCTCTTTAAGGTTTTAATATCTCAATCCATTCCTTTTGCATAACAACCTTTGACTATCCTATTCCTAGTATCCACTTGAAAATTTTACATCAATATACTTGTTGGTTCACTTCTATTGAAATAACCTCCCCTAATAATACATATTTTGATAACCTTATATACTGTTTTTTATATCAATTCTAGAAGTATTTCTACATGATCTTTACTAAATCGATTTAAACATTTTTAAAATATCCTTCTTGATTTACATTTTTAAAACATCCCATTTGCTTAATCGTACCTTCACTTTTACTTTCAAGGTGTTCTCTATCATTACCAACATATCAATCTATTTGGTAGTCAACAGTCAAATTGATTTATGAGATTCCATTTTGTGCTAATTTCATCTTGTTAGTAATACAACAAAATGATCATTATATGTATATATAGATTTGTTATTTTTGTTGATTTATGATATTATATCCTTTGAAGTTTATTAAGGTGTTGTTTGTTTTTTAAAAGGGATTTAATGTCTGAAATCCTTTTCATGTCTGTAATTAGAATAAAATATGGAGTCGGATTCGCATTAGATATTGATGAAGGTATGTGGTGACGAAAAAGTTAGAGGTGGTTGTGGTGGTGAAGATTATTGTCAAAACGAATGCAACCAAGACAACAGGGAGTTGCGTATTTGGTTCATTTTATTTTTTTATAGTTGATTGATTTGATCCATTCGTTTGTGTCTATTTATCAAGTCACAGAAAATCATGATTATGTTTCTATATTATGAACTCAATCATTCAATTTTGGAGTTCTATGCAGGCAATGTATCTTTATTATACATAGTATCCAAGACTTATCATAAAAAATAGTGATGTATTTTTCATGTCTTATTCTAGTTGATAGATTTTTTATCGTGTATTTTTCAAGTCTATTTTGTTTTGGGTATCTGTTAATGGAATTTTTTATGTTAAATCATATGTGGTGTCTTTACAAATAACATGTCAAATAATTAATGAAAATGACATTATTTTAAAAATATGTATTTGATGAACCATTAACTAATAAAACTCTTGGGATTACTTTTGATGAAGATTGCTATGATAAAATGATATCATTTTTATTTAATGGGTTGAGATTGTTAAAGAACCTAAATTTAGTGTAGAATTGAAGATACAATATTCAAATTTTTTAATGTTGAATTTTCAATATTGAATATTCAGTGGTGAATATTTGATTTTTTTTAAAAAAATGTAATTCATTGGTCACGTTTCAAACAAGATAAAATTCTTGTTTGCACGATACAATTTTTCGTATTATTTAATTTTAAAAGTTGGTTCTATAATTTTGCACTAAATTTATGTCTCTTTATATAATTACTTAGACATTTTATTTCCCGAGACAACAAATATGATGCCATGTGAATATTAAACTTGTGAAACTAATTACACGTTAATCAACGACCTAAATGGAACCTATTCGAACTAAATTTAGTTAAAAAGAAGGTATGAAAAGACACGTTGATATTTTAGAATAAAATTTATAATATATAAAACAAAAGAAAATATATCGTCACCACATAGTTCAAGAAATGTACTAAAACATAAATAAACTTGTATTTTCAAAAATAAAAGATCTAAATGCTCACATTTAAAGAATATAGATATTTATTTTTCTTTAGAAACTTTAATAATTGTATACCCTCTGATTTTAACTATATTGAAAACAATTCTGTTATTGGGCCAAATTGTGGAAGCTATTTCTTAGAAACATAAGTGGGCCTATAAACTTACATGTGATTATGTGAGTAGTGCCTTATTACATGTAAATATGTAATCTAAGTGAGTTGACTGTTGAGTGTGTGTGTATATGGGCTCAACTATATGCGTTAATTGATTTACCACATTCCATCATTTTTGTTTGTTTAGCGTGGTTTGCCAAACCATTATTTGCACTTGTTAATTTGGTTTTATATAGTGTATTTTTAGCACATTTAGGCACTGTTTGTTTTTTCTTAGAATATCTTCGAACCTCTTATGTCTGCGAACTCGCAGACGTGGAAAAATGTTTTATATGAAAGTGCGTTTGTTTTTTTACGTCTTTCCGCGTCTGCGAACGTCTTCCCGCGTCTGCCGCATCGTCTGCCACATCGTCTGTGGACGTCTTCCCGCGTCTGCGGAAGTCTGCAGACCTTTAGGCCATCTAATCTGATCGCAGATTTCTACAGCTAAGTCCGCAGACCGCAGACATCATTCGTTAAAAACAAACAACACCTTAGTTTGTATAAATTGCATCTTTAATTCATTGCTAGTTAATATACATCGATGACTTCTTGATTACATTGCTTTTCTATGTTTATATCTTTTAGGGCCGGGATTGGCATTGAGAGTGGGAGGTGGAGGGGACAGGACATGCGTTACGGCCCAGAGCATCACATCATATACTAACACAATTTTTTAGTCTAAAATATAATCTGTTCTATTATTTAATGTTCATATCTTTATTATTCATGACAGAATTCATAATATTAGATAATGGAACAATAAAATCAGTAAATGTAACAAGTGACAGAAAATCGTTAATGTCAAAATACACAGGGGTTGCCAGAAGAAATAACAAGAAATTTGTTTTATTTCTCAATTAGATAATATTGGTCTAATTTTTTAATCATATGACATAAGAAGTGACCAAAACCTTTAAGAAACTATCATCTAGCTTGTACTTTCAAATTTATTAAAAAATAATATTTTTTTATATTGTTCTTGACATGAAAATATTTGGGACCGAGTCAGATTTTCTACAATTAGTTTAAGAAACTACCATAAAGATCCTAATACAAGTTTCTTAAAATTTTAATATTAAAAATTTTCTAGCGGTGAAGATGTGGCATGGACCGAGGGTCAAAAACCTTTAAACTGATGCTTAAATTATTAGTTATCAATAAGTAAGTAACAATTATAACACGGCTATTTCTTATTGCACCATGTCTACTTTTTCAAACACCACCTCTGTGCCTTTGACCTATAAATTTTCACCTTATGAGTGGACAAAGAGTTGTGAATAAATAAACCATAATGATGAGTTATAAAAAAAGAGATATTTTAGCCAATTATAGAGATATAGGTGTGGTGCATGAAGTAGCACCCTCCCTTATCACACTTGTCCCTAGGTATTATAAAACCTATATCTATACTTTTTGAAATCAAATAAACTATATCTGAAAAAAGTTAATAATATAAAGATGATTTAAATTAAACAATTTAAAACAATACTTAAACTTTATTTTATTAGAATTCAAATGAATAAAAATTCAAATTGAAACTTGAATTTGTTATTGCTATTTATTCTGTTATAAGTATATATAGTAAATAAAAATAATTATTATTAAAATGTAATATAAATTTATAAAATATTTTCTCATTAACCCATGTATATAATATAAGGGTTACTAACTAGGTATTTTAACCAATGATCATGCATAAATATACATTATCAAATTGAATTTTTAATAGATAAGCATGAAAAAAAAGGTTCAATTTCAATGAACGTCCCATGAATAATAGTAAGAATCTAGTGTTTCAAGAATGTGAGAGTTAAGACATACTGAGACTGATATTGACTTTGTTTAAAGTTTTATTTTAATAATAAAAAAAATCATTCATTGATTAATAAAAAAAATTTATATATTGAGAATGGAGGATTCTAGGTAAAGGGATGGATAGAATGGGAGACATGTAGGTGTTGATGATGGTTCCTTGAAGGTCCAAGAACCGTCTAAAGAAATCCCAGAAACCTCTTCCATCACCTACAAATACCCATCATCATCAATCTCCATTTCCACCATACTTAACACCAATTAATTCCTTCCAAATTAGCAAGCTTTTTATTTCTTTAATTAATTTTTCCAATTAATTATATGTCGATCATTCCAAGCTTCTTCAGTGGACGTCGAACCAACGTCTTCGATCCCTTCTCCTTAGACACTTGGGATCCGTTCCATGGCACTCTCTCTGATGTTCCCAGAATTGACTGGAAAGAAACCCCGGAAGCTCATATATTCAAGGCGGATCTTCCGGGGTTAAAGAAGGAGGAGGTGAAGGTGGAAATGGAAGAAGGTAGGATCTTACAGATAAGTGGTGAGAGGAGCAGGGAAAAAGAAGACAAGAACGAAAAGTGGCATCGTATAGAGAGGAGTTCCGGCAAGTTTCAGAGGAGATTCAGGCTGCCGGAGAATGCTAAGGTTGATGAAGTGAAGGCTGCAATGGAGAATGGTGTGCTGACTGTGACTGTGCCAAAACAGGAAGTGAAGAAACCTGAAGTGAAACCCATTGATATCTCTGGTTAATTTAATTAAAAGTTGATGGATCGAGATTGAGTTTTCGATCACATTTTGCGATTTCGGTGTTATATATGATCGAATATTAGTTAAGGAAGTTGTATGTGTGTGCATGGATATATAATATGGGGATCGTAAAAGAATAATGAATTATGATTGATGATGATAAAACTTGAAAGTTTGTAAGTTGTTTGTCAATGAATAAAATTTGTGTTATTTGTTGATGCTTTTATATGTTAATTGTCGATCAGATTATTAATGTGAGTTCTAATTCATAAATTATATTTGTACAACAAACTCGCTCCTTGACACGACAAATTATATCACTTAAACCCCGATTTTTAGAAGGGGTGACAATTTTGACCCGATAAGTCGGACGGTCTAAAATAATTAAATGACATATGAATATAATTAATTTAATTTTAATTTAATCTTTTATTATTAATGTATAGATATCAAACATGTCATATGATAAAACAAAAAACCATAAGTTTTCCGACATCAAAGTTTAGAACCACTTATTGTATTCAAAAGTATGTAGTCTAAGATTTAATAATTTAACTTTTATGAATGTAAACCTATGTCTAACATGCATTAAATTCTGGTTCAAGAGGAAGTTAGGAAAGTGTAAGGCCTTGTTTGATTTTATGTCTGATATCTTAATTGTCTTTAATTTTTAATTTGGTCAATTGAAATTTAACAC
The DNA here is from genome assembly GCA_020465985.1 of Centrapalus pauciflorus. Taxonomy (NCBI): domain Eukaryota; kingdom Viridiplantae; phylum Streptophyta; class Magnoliopsida; order Asterales; family Asteraceae; genus Centrapalus; species Centrapalus pauciflorus. The sequence goes on along the minus strand of JAANYP010009316.1, from coordinate 49,609 downwards.
CATCTCTTTATTAAACAGATGTAATAAGACATTCTACGTCTAATTATTTAAAAAACAAACTAGCCCTCGGTGAGCTGTTTATGTGCAGACATTTGGCATATGACAGCATAACACTTGTTTTCTTTTTTTTTTTTTGGTAATATAGGTTGAATAGAGTTAAAGGTTGCAAATTTTGATAGTATACGTACATAGTTTATAAACAAACTGATATTTTGTGACTAGGGGTGTAAACGAGCCGAGCCGAGCCCTAGCCCGTTTAAGCTCGAGCTCAGCTTGTTTAAATTTACCGGGCTCGAGCTCGGCTCGTTTCGAGCTTTGTATGTAAAGCTCGAGCTCGGCTCGTGAATAATTTTCCAAGCTCGAGCTCGACTCGTTTATTATATATTTTACTTTTTTAATTAACTTTTAAATAATCTTTTTAAATTAATATGTATAATTTGTTATTTTAATATATTTATATTTATTTAATCTATATATTATATATTTATTATTTTAAAAAAATATTTTTATATAGGCTCGTTTAAGCTCGTTTAGGCTCGCGAGCTCGATATATGAAGCTCGGGCTCGAGCTCGTTTAATTCGAGCTTTTAACGAGTCGAGCTCGAATAGCTCGACTCATTTACATCCCTATTTGTGACTTTATGTTATAAATAAATACATGCATGACTTTCTAGACTATTGCCATACCCAATTGAACATAGTTATTGGGCTATTGAGTCCACATTGCACAACTATGTAACCCAATTTGCCATTTTCACTTTGTCAAACAAATGCATAAACTGGGCCCTAAAGACCAATCTTTTCCTAGTTAGTACTTAGTAGTAATTATTGCGAGTGTTTATTTCCCATGCTACCATTTCTACGGAAATGATACCAAAAAAAGAAGAGAATAATAGAAATAAGACCTTTGTGTTCCTCAATCAACCCATGTCTTTTTTCAAGATTATCATCAACTTTTCTCTCCTACCAATAAATTAACCATAATAGAAAAAAAAATATGGCCGTAACAAATCGATTAGTGCTTGATCGATCATAATGCCCTTGTCGGAGTTCTCCTGACCAAGATTTGTACCGATTGTGCCTTCACGGCGGTGCCGCCTGTGCTGTGATGTGACTTCACATCAACTATGTGTTGTGCCTTCACGTTAGTGTTGTACTGTTGTGTTGCTTTTTTCGGGTTCAGGTAAGGTTTTTTTTTCAAGTTTTGTCTGGTCTATTAATAGTGAATCCAAAAATTAAAAAGAAAATTTGTTAGTAGTTTAGTATAATTCACATTGACATGTTTTATGATTTCGGTTGAAACTAGAATGATTAATAGGTGATGAGTGCACACTCTTATAAGTTGACCGAAATCAAAGACCTGATGTATGCGTGATTTAAGAGGCTGCTAGTTGTGGGGACCTAGGGGCAGAGTCCCTTTCGTCTGGAAACCAATACAAAGCAGTGTCTTAGGGAGCGTTTGGTTCGCAGTTTTTTTTCTCTAGGATTTGCATTTTGTCAAAGGATTTGCATTATGCACTTATGCAGCATTTGTATTTGTCAGGATTTTGTCAAAAATTCTGCATTATCTTATAGAAAAAATTTGTTAATCTGAAGAATGCAAGGTAACTGGGATTTAAAATCCTAGGGGGGAGGCTGAGTTTTTAAATAACAAAGAAGGAATGGATTATGAAATCCTGGGATTTTAAATCCTTACTGAAATCTGCAAACCAAACACAGAATTTTAGATGCAAATCCCAGTGAATCTCAGGAAATCCGCGAACTAAACGTTCCCTTAGTGTATGAAGTCCTTACAAGTGTTGAAATAGATGAGAGCGTGTGCATATGCTGCTGATGCAGTGCTGATTCTAAAACCATCATATTTATCTGGATCTTATATGTTAACGTTGAAGCTTCTCAGCATGGTCGCTAATTCTGAAGCTTACCAGCGAGACGCTGAGCAATCAAAATTGATATAAATGGTTTTTAACAGTATCAAGCGGTTGTTTTTCCGGTTATACACTTCAAAAAACGTATTTATATCTATCCAAATAATAATCAATTTTTAATAAAAATAATATAGAAGATTATAGTAGGCACTTACAATACATTTTGAGAGACTTTTATAACTATTTACATAAATGATATAAAGTAAATATAAAAACATACAAATATTAATTACTTATAAAAATATATAAGAATAGAACTATTACTTTTATTAATAGACATGAATAATGTCTATCTTTTTTGATTCTTTATTTATAAATTTATATGTTTTTTAATTGCTATAAATTGATATTTTTGTATAAATATAACATTATATTTATATACTTTATTGCAATAACATTTCAAATGATATTTAATAGTTTTTGTGTAATGACATAAATAATAAATTTATAAACATATAAAATAATCTTTTAATTAAATATATAAATAACTATAGATAGTGTAAGATTGATGGTTTAATTTAGTTTATGAGTGATACTAGTAAACATATAAAATATAGATAAATATCGATTAATTATTGTAATCTTCGTCTAATTAAAGAGATTAACAATTGAGATAAATTTCTTGTTTTTCGTGTTTATTTTATTAATGTGTGTGAGATAACGAACCCTGTATCACAATAAGAAATATAATTAATCGGGCCAGTTGTTTTTATTTGTTTAGCAGTGAAAAATAGTCCATTAATTGCCATCTAATTAGTTATTTTTTATTTTAGTGTGGTGTTTGAACATTTTTTTAACAGCAAAAATATACTTTATTAAACTAGCGAGAGGTTAGGAAAAAGACTGAAAAGCAAGGAGCACACAAAGAACCCAAAAAAGAAGACGCCCACACATGGGATTTTAATCCTATCCTTCCAATCTAACGAAATAATTAATTGATGATTTATTTTGAATCCAATTGAAACCTAGAACTTGAAGATTGTAATTTAAACTTTAAGCCGAATCAACTTTATCTCAAAACATTTCACATTTTGTAGCGTTCAAGATTGAACCTTTTGATTGTGATTATGATTTTGTTTACTCATATATGTCACGTTATTGATGTTAAGGATTAAATAATTATAGAACTTTTGGCTTAAAAGTATATATGTGTTGTCTCAACGGGAAAGTTGTGTATGTACTCAAATCTCACTTGAATATTTTACACATACACACATATATGATTTAGGTTCAAGTGAGTATCACCTATTACGCAGCGCACCAGAAGTTACTACTTTTAAATATATTTTTTTCGAATTTTTTTTTCCATAAACTGTTTTAATTAATTAACAATACACAGATGATATATAAATTTCATGCACATTCACACATTCTAAGTGTATTAAATCATGCATCATATATATATATATATATATATATATATATATATATATATATATATATATATATATATATATATATATATATATATATATATATATATATATAGTTCAAGAGTGTATTACTCAATATGCAGCACCCCAGAAGGTACCACCCTTAAAAAACTGTTTAATTTTTTTTTCATAAACATGAATTAATTAACATTATAAGATGCTACGTAAATTTCACATACATTGACATATCCTAGCTCCTTAAAAATGATGTGAACGTACAATTACATAAATTTGCATATATATAAACGTGCATTTATGTGATGCATGATTTCATGCACTTAGAATGTGTGAATGTGCGTGACTTTTATATATCATCTTTGTAATATTAATTAAAACATGTATGAAAAAAAATTTTCAATTTTTTTACGAGTGGTACCTTCTGTTGCGCTGCACAATGAGTGGTGCTTATTTGAACCTATACACACACACACACATACACACAGACACATATAGATATACATATACATACATACATCTCACACACACACACACACACACACACACACACACACACACACACACACATATATATATATATATATATATATGTATGTATATATATGGTGCGACTAAAATGAGTATGGTTTTTCCTTGATAGTTGTCAAAAAGGTTAACATCATTTTTTATCATTCAACTTTCAGTTTTGTCGTATTTAACCACTAAACTATTTTGTTTACGCATTTAGCAAATAACTTTTTTTGTGTATACATTTAACCACTAAGGTATATTTGTACATGTTTTGACACTGAATATTATACATATTTGGCCACTAAATTATCATCTTTTGTACATATTTGACGATTAAATTATCATCTTTTGTACTCGTTTAACCATTACTTTTAATCCTTTTTTTAAAATAAATTAATAAACTAAAATTTAATGATTAAATAAGTAAAAAAAATAGTTTAACGATTGAATAAGACATATCTAAAAGTTGAATAATAAAAATGACATTAATCCTTAACACGTTCCATGATCAATAGTTCAGAATAACAAATAATGAAGTGAATGTGACATTGAAGATAAAAGTAGCAGCAGCTAGGTACGACAAAGACCCAAAATGAAGGCTTTAATGATGTAAGGATAATTAATTAATCATAAACTTAAATAAGCTGTAAAAGCTAAGAGACCTGCTTACTGTTTTTAAGTAGAATGAATGTAGTAAAAAGAAGAGAAAAGTGCAAAAAGCTGATTCGAATCTTTGTCTCTAACAAACGAAAGCATTCTCTCTCTCTCTCTCTCTCTCTCTCTCTCTCTCTCTCTCTCTATATATATATATATATATATATATATATATAGAATATGATTCGAGAGAGTACCACCAATTATGCAGCGCACCAGAAGGTAACACCTTAAAAAAAAAAAAATTTTAAATTGTTCTCATAAACATGTTTTAATTAACATTATTAATTGTTGCAGTTTTAAAATTAAAAACGGTTAATTAGTTAACCGAATAACCGAACCGAAAAACCGGTTAACCGAATATTTCGGTTTAGGTTCACAAAATCCTCGAACCGGCATGTCCGGTTAACCATCCGAAACTCGTTTTTGGTTCGGTTAACATTCCATGAACAGTCCTAGTCGACATGTTTGAGCTGTTTGCTTGAATGGACCAAAATTTCCACCTAGAATATTGCATATTTTTACTTTTTAAATATATAAAATAATACATAGTTAGCTAAATTGCAAAGTTAAATCTGAAATTTATTAGATCAAGCAAAAATATTGTTTTTTATTTATAGGAGTTAAATTAGTTAGTAATTAATAATAATTATACTTAAAATAATTAGATAACTAATTAAATAGATTATATATGGAAATTTAGGCGGGAACTTTTTTTTGGTTAAATGAGAAAGCGACATATGACACTAAACATTATATTTTATTAATATATATAGACAGATAGATGATTGGCATTACATAATCATGGTTGCGAACTTGCGATTAATTGATCAGTCTAACACTAGGTTTTGTTTGTTTTTTACAATAAGTTCTTTTAAAGCACTTATATCTTCACGTGGAAAGATATTTTGTTCTAACTGTAGAACTAAAAAGGATTTCAGACATTTAATCTTTTAAAAAACAAACAACACATAAAACCCAACATTAAGTAGATCATCCAACAATACATATGGGAGATGCTCTTCTTTCATGAGGTTAGGATGAGTAAAATCTTTCCCAATATACCTTGCCAAAAAAAATTAAATCTTTCAAAATTTTCTGAAAATTTTTCAACCCGAACACTTTAATTACTCGAGAGACAATACAAACACATGTGTAATATAATTAAGTTACAATGATGTTTCTAGTCCGAACTCTGTTTAATTTTAGTTTGTCACAAGCTCACAACTAATTCAATGTAAGACTCAATCAGTTGGGTTGAACAGACTTGAACTGATATCTCTATTAATTCAGTTCTATGGTTCATTTAAAAATTTCTAGAACGAATTGTTCTCTGCAAAGATGCATGCCAAGGATGGATCTTCCATTCAATGATGTAAAGGCCTATTCGATCGTTCATGTTGTTCATCGATAGGAGTGGTAAAGTTATAGTAGACTGGGTAGTTGGTGTCGAACCCATTTTATGTTTGTGCTTCGGTGATGTAATTTTTTTCCTAACTGCTTGTTAGTTAAATTAAATCTTTTTGCGGTTTAAAAAAACGTACATTAGTGTTTTTTAAAAACATTGCATCTTTGGACAATAAAAAGATTTTGTTAAGTTAGAAAGATCGAGGCTAGAGAACAAGACATACAAGTGAAGAAATTAACCCCGAAAAATAACGCCAAACAACAAAACCGTCATCGATTAAAAGGAATTAGAGAACGGGTCTACTTAGACATATAAAATCTTTTTAAGAGAAATTAACCTCGAGTATGTGGGTATAGATTAACTATCCGAACCCGAACCAAATAAGAGAACAGGTTAATCGGTTTTGGGTTAATTGGGTATTGGGTTATTCGGTTTGGGTTAAATGGGTTAATCGGTTTTAGTATAAAAAATAATATCCTCTATAAAATGGTTAAAATGAGTTGGATAAAATGGGTAGAATGAGTTAAAAATAATATCCTCATTTTAAATAATTAATAGTTGTATGCTTTTATTTTTATTCATGCATATTTAATATAAATAAATTATATTAAACATATCACGTAATACGTAGATCATAAAGTAGTATTTAAATTAACGAAATGACTTTTCACGCATGTTGCAACAAACATGTAAAATGTTAACAATAGAAGACAACTTTAAACATATGTATGATAAAAATCATAATTCTAAGTGTGTAAGAAAATATTGTAATAATAAATGTTAAAAGAGAAATAAACAGAAGTTTATTAAAATAAAATGATTAAATAAAAGATAATGTGTGTTATAAAAAGTTTAAATTAAAAAAAAAAAGAACCCACCAACCAATCATGGTTGGCCAAGTAGCAAGTTTTCATTGGATTAGGAGATTTTGCTAAATGTGTGCATATATAATAAGTACTAGTTTATAAACCCATGTATAACATGGGTATAAATATAAATCTATAAAATTAATTTCATTAATAGTGTAGGATAATTTTTAATATTTTATCAAATTTATAATAGTTACTTATATTATATAATAAACTTACATATAAGTATATAAAAATCATATTATTCAAATTCAAATTTGAGTTTTAGATTAGATAAGATTTAGTTTAGATTTAGATTTGAATAGATATTATTTAAATTTTATTTATTATATGTATTAATTATAGATTTAAAAATATAAGTTTCAAATGGTGGTAGCAAGGTTATCAAAATCGCGATTTAAATCGTAGGATCGTACTACGATCCTACAAGTGGATTTCGATCAGGATCGCTAGTAGGATCGATTTTGGGTAGGATCGTAAGCAAGATCGTAGGATCGTTAGTAAGATCGTAGGATCATTAGGTCCTTCCATCTAGCCGCATATTTTTTAAATCAAATGTACCAATATAGTCCTGCTCATGACTGTGATTCTTGTTTTATCAAAGCGGCACTATATACGTGTCTTGAAAGAATGGGTAGAAAATGACTCTCTTTTATTTATGATAAAATATTGTGATATATAATATTTAATTTCGGTAGGATCTTACGATTCCGATCCGATCCTACGATCCCGATCTTGAAAATGACAAAAACGTACCTAGGTAAGATCTCGATCTTGACAACCTTGGGTGGTAGGAGGTGATAATACGTGCCAATAGTAAATGACAACACATGACAAAATAGTTATTCTTTTAATACTATTTATAGATGGAAAAAACAAATTAAATAGAAATTATATTATCCACGTGACAACCCCATGTTAAGTCAATTGACGTTCTATCTAAATGTCATATGACATCTAGTTACTTATATAATAAAATAGATAGATTTAAAATATACACGGTTAGAAAAACGTTAGTAAATTAAAATTATAACTCAAAATTCCAAGAAATTAAAAAAATTATGTCCACAACAATGACACAGCTGCAAAATACAACAACCTTAACATATAAAATAATTCATAAAGCAATTTTAATTTGTTTCTTTCTAATATTCTATGTATAAGGAAAATGTAAAGTACAATACATTACTAATATAACTAATTTCAAACTCATGTTTACTGTTCAATGAACAGTTAAGCAGGCTGCTAGGCAGCTCAAGCAGGCAGGTAAGCAGCTGACTTATTTTATTACTTTATATATAATACGTAACAATTTTGTTTTTCTGCGATAACTTTGATATATTCTATTTTATTAAAATTTGAATATATCATTATGATCGCATTATTTTTATCTACATTCCGATATAAAATTTATTGCCGTCGGAACTATTACTTTAAGCAGGCAGACATGCAGCTGGCTAAATATTATATTTTATACATGATATAATTGTTTTTTTCTATTATAACTTTTGATGTATTATATTTTATAAAATTCAAATATATCATCATGATCGTTTTTCTTTTAAGTACATTTTAACATAAAATTGTATTTTGTGTCCGCTATTTTAAAATGACAAAATTTTTATTATTTAGTTGATTGATCGGTCACACTATTTCACTGTTCACAGAATAGTAAAGCTAACTGGCAGACATAACATTTATGCTTTACTGTGATAACATTTAATATATTATATTTTATTAAAATTTGAATATATTATTATGATCGCATTATTTTAATCTATATTCTGATATAAAATTTGTGATCGTCGGAACTATTTTTATTAGGCGGGTATGCAGCTAACTAATTGTATTATTTTATATATAATATAATTGTTTTATTTTTCTGTTATAACGTTTGATATATTATATCATACAAGAGGACGAATATATCATTATATTCGCGTTATTTTTTTTTTCTAAATTCAACATAAAATTGTTTGTCATCTATTTTTAAAATGATAATTATTTATTATTTAGTTGGTTGATGAATCACATTTTTTCTATTTATAAACTTAAACGGAAAGCAGTGAGTGGTCCTAGGGTGAGAATCATGATCGGTAACTAATATTATATTATAATCTTAAAATAATATATTTATAAAGATATAATTTATGATCACGCTGCAACGCGCGGGTTAGACAACCTAGTTATATTTTAAAGTAAAACAGAACAAGGCTCCAAAAAATCTTATATGAAAATATCGAAACTCGATTATATAATTTTAAAGACTAAAATTTTAAATAAAAAAAAAAAGAACTAGAAATCTAAAACAACTACTTTCGGCCAGGAACTACTTGAGTTCGAAACTCACTTTGGTCGAAAAACCATAGAGTTACCATTGATCTAATCCTTCCACTTCAAGTCTATTTTCTTCCTACAATTTTCCATCCAGAATAAACCTTTTTTTTTTTTAATTAGATGAAATATATCTTCATTCAAGTGTTCAAGGCCTCATCTAACTTCGGACCAGATGAATTTTTTTTTTTTTTGGTTTTATTTTTCCATCTCCACATGGACCTCATTAACCGATGCCAAGCAAGAGTTTGTCTGGCCCTTTGTTCTTCAGCCTAGGCCCCTTAGAAAAGACCATGTCATTCACTATTCAAGATTCTGAATCCACCAACTTTATAATTTTTATAACCTTTGAGCATTCAAAATACGGTTGCAAACGAGTCGAGCTTTTATCGAGCAGCTCGAGCTTGATCTCGGTTTGAACGAGACGAGTTTTTATCGAGCTCGAAAATATTAACGAGCCAAGCTCCAGCTTTCAATGACTCGGCTCGAGTTTTAATCGAGCTTTTTGAGTCTTATATATATCTATAATTTGAGTATCGAGCCTTGTATACATACATATCGACTCGAGTTCTTCAAGTATCGAGCTAAGATTTTATAGAGTTGCAGCTCAAGCTATATACCAAAAAAATGAACTCAAAGATTATTTAAAGAAATCGAGCTTTTCAAGTTCAAGCCGAGCTCGAGCCTAATTCGAATACTTCTCGAGCCAAGCTCGAGCCTACATTTTAAAAGTTCGTCGAGCTATCGAGCCGAGCTCGAATCTACCCAAAACGAATCGAGTCAAGCTCGAGTCCTATCGAGCTCGAATTTGACTCGACTCGTTTGCAGCCCTAATTCAAACATAGTATGTTGCAAGCAATCGAGGGCTACATTGCAAAGAACGCAAGCAATATTTGTGATTTGCATTCCTTCCACCACTATGGTAGACAATTCAAGAAAGCCTTCCAAATACAAATGTTTTACTTTTTTGGAAATCCACGAGTTCCATATAAATTTGTTTCCACCATGGTCTTCTTGAAAAACCTTTTGACCGGATGATCTTTGATAAGCCGCTAACGGAGAAAGCATTGTTTCTTATTAAGTCCCAAGGCCACGAGTCATCTTTACTTGGGTTGAGTCTTAGATTTGCAACAATCTATTGAGTCGATCCAATTAACGCTCTAAGATCCCATCCCTTGGATTAAATCTCCAATTCCACCTTTCTTCCCAAGCATCATTGTTGAACTTACAATGACCATTGACTTCGCATTGTTTATTGATCTCCGAAGCAAATAATCAGGGAAAAGGATATAATAGTTTTTGAGTTACAGCTACACCAAGAATCTTCCCAGAAGCTAGTACCTTTTCGTTGTCACATTTTGACGTTAACAATATATTATGTAAACACATGATAAGTATCAACTTTATGAGTCTGATCAATCCTCTAAAAAATGATTCTAGTCCCCCATTGTCTTGATTAGGAGTTAGGACTTAGGAGTGCGTATTATTGATAAAACCAGAATAATATAAAGGAATGAAACTGAAACTGGGTGGCGTTCACCATATAAAAACTTTAAAATATTATAAATTAAACTTCTCAAGTGTATATAAATTCAAAACTTCAAATTATTAACTTTTTTTTTTCCTTAGTGTCAACTAAAAGTCATTGTTATTATGTTATTAAAGCTTCATTTTAATTAATGACTTAAAATTTTAAAACCTAGAACCAAACCATAGAAAGATTGTTTTCGAAATTAAAATTTCATGGTACATGTTAGAACAAAACAACTTTAAAATCAAAACCGAACCAGGGCCAAAATTCAGCTGCAGTTAAGTCCATCCAAATGCACACCCACCACTAGTTTCAACTTTCATGTTAACATGAAACCTGTAAGTTTTGAAGTGTTTCTCCAAACTCCAACCTTGAAGAAACATGCATCTATTATCATCAACAAACAACTTATATTGAATCTTGAATTCTACAACATGAATCTTTCTGAGGATTGTGTTACTAGAACAATAAATTAGACACACTTGTTTCAGAAATGAATCTTATAGCAGAATAAAGAAAATGGTCATGATGAAATAAGTCACAATATAACAGCTAAGGACCAAAGAAAACCAAAACCATGGTTGCTTGACAAAATTCAATCTCAAAACACAAATGTGAAAAGCCGTCTCATTCAATCTATGGCCTAGAAAAGGCATACACTTGATAATATCATGCTTTTTAATAAAAGAAACCGAGCACTTTACCACCAACGTTCTTCCTCCTAGCTTCTTCATGATCCATAATTCCAGCCGATGTAGTCAATACAATGTACCCAAACTACACGTTGAATTATGCAATAAGCAACTAGTTCTAACTTCTACATACAACTTGATCAATTCAAAATCAACATGTGGAAACTTAGAAAACCAACCTGTCTTGAAGGAAGAAGTCTAGCAGTCCATGGTTCAATTTCCTTGACACCAACATCGAATCGAGGACTGATAACCCCACATTTGTTCAATCTTCCGTTCAGTTCAACCACAATCTTACCGGATCTGTGGTCATCAACATACTCGAATTCACCAATGTAACCTGCAGCATAAATTACATAAATACACTATCATGGACCATACCAACAAATAACAATGACATTCCTTGTTCGATTTGTCTTGCATGGTAAAGAATGTTACGATAATTCTTAGAGTGTGGAGACAAACCATGCTTTTGCATAACCAAGAGAAACTTGATGATCACTTTTGATGAAGGCCTAATCATGACCTGTCTTTTGCCTCTCTTCTCGGCATTGTACATGCTCTTGAGAGCGTCGTTCAAAACACTAACTCTCACCATCCTCACTAATTCAAGATGCTGCAACTACAAAAATCAAAGCAATTAGCTAATTAATAAATGCATCAAAATTTGCTTGCAAAAGATAAAATCGCATGGTTCTCATACCATGTGAAACGTTAAAGAACTGAAAATCATATAGCTCAATTTCAACAACTATTATAAAATGCAATTCTTGTACAATAATAAAACAAACACGCAACAAGGTTTAGCTTGTTAAAAATAAAATATAATATATGCAGTTTATCCCATCCAGGGGATATCATAAATTAATTAACCACAATACTCATATTCAGATTTCAGACTCACCAAGCCAAAAAAACTTAATTAAAATAGCCAAATTTTGATGCAGATCAATTCATCCAAGTCTAATCATGATGCAGGGTCACGATAGATATCAAATCAATAACAATTTCTACAGTACTAAAGAAACATATAACCAATGTTTTGACACCAAAAAAATGTAACACCAAGGAGGTGTTTGGTAGAGAAAATCGAAAAGGAAATAAAAAAATTATAAGTTGAGAAAATCATGTAAAAAACCAACACATTTTCAGTACTTTTCAAATAAGTCATTACACCAAATATATTTCCATAAATGTCTCTTAACTTTTAAAAAAAAAATATTCGTAAAAATCACTGCACATAAAATATTTCCATAAAAATCCTTTTTAACTTAACAAAAATTTATGAAAAACTTGTAAAAAATTCTTAAAAATCCCATAAAACAAAACATTTCGTAAAAAAATCACGTTGAATGACTTTTATGGAAAAGTTTTTGGTACAATGACTTAATCGAAAAATATCAAAATTACGTTGAATTTTGTATAATTTTCCCTTATAAGTTAGGAGACTTGCATCATTTATACAAATTCTTCATGAATTCTCAAGTTGAATCTATGCTAAAAGTCATTGTTCTTGTTTCTCTATGGAGAATTAAGTATAAGCTAAAAACAGGAAGAAAGAATTGCAGCAATTCTATAATTATTAAATTTTCGAATGTGATAGTCTAAAAAACAATTGATTTTAACCTAAATTCCTTTCTCTTCGATTCTCTCTACCAAACACCCCCTAATAGCTAGTTTTTTTTCAAATAGCAATACACAAATTCACGAACCACTAGAATCTTAAGATACCTTTGAAAAACACCTATATACACACACTCATCAACGCATATTACAGGAACTAATTGCTATTTTGCTGAACTAACAGAGACATTGAAATAAACCCAAAACAAGAGATCATGCATCAAGTCCTGAAAATGTAATATGCTAACAATAAAATAGTTTCATCAAATATTTTAACTAGCACAAACATGTTTTCCGTTTGATAAAACTAAAATCCACATTTTCAAGCACCTAGAAACCTAATCACTCAGATATCAGAATCAAATCTAATCAAACAAATCCATATAAAACATATAAGAATTTAATAGATCGTGCAAACATATAACCAAATCAGAAACTAAAACGCCAACAGCAGAAAGATACGCTTATAATCCAAAAGCAATAGAATCGTAAACAAACTCAGAGAGAGTGAGATGGCTAGGTTTTACCTCGAAGAGAAATGGCAGCGGCGCGCGGAGGATTACAGAGAGTGAACTAACGAATTAGGGTTTGGGCTCTCATAAGGGCATGGGTTGGTCAAGGTTTTAAACTTTTAATAAATAGTAAAAGACATTTTACGTCCTTGTGGTTTGACAGTTTATACGGATTCATTCCCTTAACCTTAATAAGGCTAAATTTCATCACTGTTTTGTTAATTTTGTTCACTTTTAGTCTCTCATCCGTTAAATTAACAACACACCCGTTAAATTTGTAAGAATGTCATTTTTACCCTTTTCACTGTGACACTTTTAGTGTCTATGGTTTTATTATTTACTTATTTATAGTTCAACATTTATTTTATTTTATTTTATTTTTATAATTATATTATTTATAGATATATTTAATTTATTATAAACACAATTATTTTATTTATAAATATACTTATGTTTTAGTATTTTATTTACATTTACTATTTTTTTTATTTAAAATTTAACTTTTATTTTAATTGAATTTTTATATTTTTTTTACTAAATTATTTAAATTTCATATTACTTATTATTTTTAATTTTTATAATATTATTGTTGACATTTATATATGTAATTTTTGTTAGTGGTGTTAATATAAATATAATATCGTCGATATTTTTTCTCTCCAATGTCACTATTTCTTTAAGTATCTTCCAACCTAATCAATCATCGACACATAAATTATATATATCCAACAGATATATATATATATATATATATATATATATATATATATATATATATATATATATATATATATATACACACACATAGGGGTGGGTTCAATGGAAAACCACTATGCACCTGAAAACTATGGAAACCTACGCATATCGTCCGATTTGGTGCATTTCATGAAAAACGCGATGGCATGATCGTAAATAAGGTGATGCATCACGCAGGATTTTGATGCATCACGCGGGAAATTTGGTGCATCATGCGGGATTTGGATGCATCACGTGGGGAATTTGATGCATTTGTGGTGGTGCAGTGTGGTTTTCACAAGTTTTCAGGTGCATTGTGGTTTTCCATTGAACCCCCCTCTATATATATATATATATATATATATATATATATATATATATATATATATATATATATATATATATATATATATATATATATATATATATATATATATATATATCCAAGACATATCCACGTATGTATATAATTTATGTGTCGGTGATTGATTAAGTTGAAAGATATATACTTGAATAAATAGTGACATAGGAGAGGAAAAATATCGACGGTATTATCTTTACATAAACACAACTAATAAATATTACATATATAAATGTTAACACTAATATTATAAAAATTAAAATTAATAAGAAAGGTTAACTTTGAATACTCTAGTAAAGTAAATATAATATTTTAATTAAAATAAAAGTTAAAACTTTAAATAAAATACGAACAATAGTAAATGTAAAAAAAATATTAAAACATAAGTATATTTATAAATAAAATAAGTGTGTTTATAATTAATTAAGTATATTTATAAATAATATAAATATAAAGATAAAATAAAATAAAATAAATGCTGGACTATAAATGGTAATTAATAAAACCATAGGGACTAAAAGCGTCATAGTGAAAAGGGTAAAAATGTCATTATTACAAGTTTAACGTACGAGAGACTAAAATTGGACAACATTAGCAAAATAGAGATGAAATTTGGTCTTATTAACGTTGAGGGACTGATTTCAGGTAAACAATTAAACCACAAGAACGGAAGAGTCTTTTACTCTTTAAAAAATTACAGAAAGCCCCTATGCCAATTTTACCTATTAAATGGTTAAAATACATATTTGACCCCAATAATTAATTTTGTTTCATGTAACCCTTAAACTATTTTTTATACATATTTATATATTAAATTTTTATTGATTGTTTTAATTTTTTCAAAAAGAATTAAAATTTAATGGTTAATTGTATGCAAAGATAATAATTTACGGTTAAATGTGTATAATTTTAACAACTATATATATAAAAATAGTTTAATATCTAAGTGGGTAAAAAAATAGTTTAGTAATTAAATTTGTACAAATCTTAAATATGTACTACCCTTTAATCTAAAATAATATTACCCAACTACCGTTGAGTTCTAATGTGACGTCCCTCAACTTTGGAGATTATTATACTTTTATATACAGGGTTGACTTGTTTCTTAAATGGTTAAATATTAATTATTATAAAAAAATATAAGCAAAGTACAGTTATTTGTCATAAATATTATGTATATACCTTTTTAAATATATATGAATAATAGTTATTTTCTTAACATTAAAAAAATTATTTATAAATCAATATTAATTAAGATTTAAGTTTATATGTATTTATTTTAGATTAAAAAATAACAAATCATTAAAAAATATGATTTATTCAAAAAGTGTCACATGATCATTTTTATTCTATTTTTCATATATGAAGATTCATCTTATAATTTATATTTTTAACTGACATATTTGATACATACTACTTATGTATTTTGTTACAACAAACAAAACATGTTATAACATATGTTTTAATTAAATACTAGTTTATAACCCACGTATTACGTGAATATTTTTAATTAAATTTATTATATAAAATGTATATGAGTAAAAATAAAAACATACAAAAATAATAATTGTATTTATTTTTTATTATTTACAGATTAAAAAATAGAGTATATTTATCTTTTTTAAAAATATTAAATTGTATTTATCTTTTATTTTTTATAAGTTTTAATTATCTTTTTGGTGAACGTAGTGGTGACACGTCACATTTGATGTTTTCCTTTATTATACATAATAATAATAATAATAATAATAATAATAATAATAATAATAATTTCCACAAGTAAATTAAATTTTTACATTTGAATCTAATTATGATTATTATGGATAATAATGATAGATATTTATTTTAGGTAAACATTAATTTTAAATCTTACAAAATCTAAGTTATAATCATCAATCCATTCAGCCGTCACGTCAGCCAGAAGACGGACTTGCTGGTATCGTCAAATAGAGTATAGAATCCTTCTTCCATACTAATTAATTAATGAAAAATAAAGTCAAAATTTAATGCAATTAAGTTAAGGTGTTAAATTTGAAAAAAGATGTGGAAAAATAAAATTTTATTGTATTGTAGAAGTGACATATGCCATGAATTGTTTTGTTTTATTATAATATATAGGTTAATCAACCCATGTATTAAATGGGTTGATTTAGAAAATACATATTTTTATATTTTAATAAATTATTATAACATTTATATATAATTAAAATAAAAAAATTGAAAGCTAGTTAAATTAAATATTAAAAAATACTTAGTTGTTTGATATTAAATAAAAAAAATATTATTATAATGTATTATTAAAAACAGATAATATGTGTTTGCAAAAAATGTTTCTTTTAATTTTTATTAACTTCAAATATGAAATATCAATGTAAGAAACAAAAAACTTCAATTATGTGAATGTGTATATATTTTGAAAATGATAAAATATAAAAATGGAATATCTGAAAATCAACAATCAAAATTTATCATATTCACAATTGAAGTTTTATCAATTATATTTTAAATCTTTTTAGCAAAATAATTAACAAATATTTTTAACTTTATTTACTACACTTCTACATTTAAATCCAAATTTTTACATTTGAATTTAACTATGATCATTAAGGATAATAATGACACATATTTATTTTAGGTAAATATTAATTCATTAATGAAAAAATTAAAATCAAAATTTAATGTAATTAAGTTAAAGTAGTAAATTTGAAAAATGAATTAAAAAAAATGGCATAGGTATAATTATTGATTTTAATTAAGTGTATAAGAGACATTTCATAAATAATTATGAGTTGTCATTAATCTGGATCATTGATTTCTTTCCATCCAATGGTTCAGAAACTCCAAATGGTTCTCTTATTATATATAGTATAGATTATATTTTTCTTTTCAAATATAATCTTGTTTATTTTAATAGTTTATTTTATATTTTATAATATTTTTATATTTTTAATTGATATAATTTATAATTTTTTATTGTATAAATTTTATTTGAAGTTTATGGATAGATTATATAATTTCAAAATTTCTTTTTAAGTTTTTATATTTAGATTAGCTAAAAATTAACAAATGTTAAATAGATAATAATGACAAATATCATTATTGGATACTGTCAAATAGTGAATATAGTTAATTAATTATTATTTTTTTAAAATAATAATGTGTATTTATGTTTTCTAGATTTTATTTAATAATATTGTATTTTTTATTTAAAATATAATCTTATTTATTTTAATATTTTACTTGAAGTTTATAGATGAAATTGTAATATTTTACTAGAAGTTTATTAAAAAAATTTTTTAAAGTTTAAAGTTTAGATTTAGATTGTCTTTGTCTCAAAAAACCTCAAACCAATAAAGACTCATGAATTTTGTATATTACAGCTTCCAACCGATTACGTGTTTACATGTCACACGCGGAGCTAACGTGTGATTTTTTGTTACATGGCAATTTTGTGGCAAATCCACATATATATATATAAATACAATGGAAAACCTATATACATCGGAAAACCCGGGAACCACTTTATAAACATTGGATCAAGTGATGCATCATGCAGAAAGTCGATACATCATGCGGGAATTTGATGCATCACGCGGAATTGTGATGCATTTGTGGTGGTGCATGGAGGTTTTCCGATGCATGTTGGTTTTCCATTGAACCCCATATATATATATATATATATATATATATATATATATATGGACTAAAGATCTTTTGTGAACACTTTATTCGTTGTGAACATTGTGAACAACCATAAAATAACTTTTGAATCTTATGAATCTTATTGAAAATACTACCGAACCCTTCTATTAACCTATTAATCTTATTGGATCCTATGGCTTTTATTAAATCCTATGAATTTGTCGAATCTTATGAATCTTGTTGAATCCTATGCATCTTGTTGTAAAAACTACTATGAATCTTTTGAATGTTCTGAATCCTGTTGTAGACACTTCTATGAACCTTTTGAATCATATGAATCATGTTACACACACTTGTTGATATATATGAATGATTATATGTATTTTTTTATTTGTTCACAACGTTCACAACGATAACTTGTTTACAGTGGATCTCATCCCTATATACATACATTCATTCATACATACATTCATTCATACATACATACATACATACATACATACATATATATATATATATATATAGTCAGGTTCAAAAAAGTAACTCTTGAAATCAAGTGCACCCGAAGGTACCAACCTTAAAAAAAAATTTAAATTTTTTTCTCATAACCATGTTTAAATTAATGTTATACCTATAATATGAATTTCACATGCATTCACACTTTTTGTGTCATTAAAAATTATGTGAATGCTCAATGCATATTTATGTGAATGGTTATTTGACACCATGTGAATGGTGTGAATGACCATTCACATAATCTTTTTTTTTACCATTCACAAGATTTATGATGTTGCTCCTTTTGAAAAAAGTCTTATAATGTTGTCTTATACATGTTTTATTCAAAAAAAATATATGTGAATGATCATTCACATTAGGGTACGCTGGAATCTCATAGGTACGCTGATGAACCTGATTCTTTATACCAAATGTGGAACGCCAATGACGTTTTTTTAATTTTAAATTTTCATAACACATCATTATTTTGGCGTTATCTTTTATTTAACCATTTTATTTTAATAAATTTTGTTTAGTCCTATTTTAACATTTATTATCACAATATATTTTTTTACACACTTTAAATTATGATTTTAATTATACATATGTTTGGAGTTGTCTTTTGAAACTATAACGTTATGTTTAATTGTATGAAAAATACTTTATTATTCACATGCATGGAGTAAGTCAATGACATTTTTTCTTTTTCTTTTTTTAATTTTAAATTTAAATTTTTCATAGCACACCATTATCTTAACGTTATATTTTATTTTAATAAAATTTTGTTTGGTCCTATTTTAACATTTATTATTACAACATTTTCTTACACACTTAAAATTATGATTTTTTTTTTAATTTCAATTTTTCATAACATACCCTTATCTTAGCGTTATCTTTTATTTAACCCTTTTATTTTAATAAATTTTTGTTTACTCCTATTTTAACATTCATTATTACAATATTTTATTACACACTTAAAATTATGATATTAATTATACTTATGTTTGTAGTTTTTGTTTAATTGTATGAAAAAGATTTTGTTATTCAAATGGATGGAGTGCCAATAACATTTTTCTTTTTTCTTTTAAATTTATTTTTTCATAACACATCATTATCTTAGCGTTATCTTTATATTACTCCTATTTTAACATTTATTATTAAAATATTTTATTACACACTTAAATTTATGATTTTATTTATAATTATGTTTGGAGTTATGTTTAATTGTATGAAAAAAAAAAAATTACTATTCAAATGCATGGAGTAAGCCAATGACATTTTTTCGTTCTTTTTTATTTTAAATTTAACTTTTTTCATAACATGTCATTATCTTAGCATTATCTTTTATTTAGCCCTTTTATTTTAATAAGATTTTGTTTAGTCATATATTAACATTTATTATTACAACATTTTCTTACACACTTAAAATTATGATTTTAATTATACTTATGTTCGAAGTTGTCTTTTAAAACTATTATGTTATGTTTAATTGTATGAAAAGACTTTATTATTCAAATGTACGATACAAAATACTAATGAAATTGCTTTATAATTAAAATAGAACTATTTAATGTTTAACATTTTTTTATTAAATATGATAATGTATAAAATTGAACACTACTATTATACTGTGGACAAACCCTAATCAATGTATTAGAGACATTACCGTTTTAAATTTATTTGATTTGATCGTAAAACCAACAAATTAAACAGACGATTAAATCAAAATCAATGTCAAAATTTCAAATTATGGGTATGAATCTTAATTAATAAAATCTGGTTCCGATCCAATTTAATAATACATTGTTTGTAGTTTTAACATTGCAAAATCTAGAAAAACCAATGATAAGAACCAACTAACAGTATCATATGTCTTTGTTTTTGAATATATACCAACTTTCCAATTTCACTCTTCGATCCTCATTCAGTTGTGTTTCGTTATTTGAATTGGTTGAAAATTATTTTGTTCATTTGTTTTTATATTTATTTTTGCAATTAATATTTTTGACCCCGCAGCAACGCGCGGGTGTTAATAACTTGTTTTGATCAATTATTTATTTTTTTAAAAGTATGATTTTAAAAAATACATATATAAATAGTCATGTCTTATATGGCTGCTATATATTACATATATTTATTTTATAGATTTTCTTCTATTTATTTTCTTGAGTAAAGGACATTTTTGGTCCTTGTGGTTTGATGGTTTACCCGGATTCGGTCCTTTAACCATAATAAGGTCAAATTTCATCCCTGTTTTGCTAATTTTGTGCCCTTTTAGTCCCTCGTCCGTTAAACTTAACGACACAACCGTTAAAGTTGTAAGAATGACATTTTTACCCTTTTCATTGAGACGCTTTTAGTCCCTATGGTTTTATTATTTACCCATTTATAGTCCAACATTTATATTTTTTTTATTTTCTCTTTATAATTATATTATTTATAGATATACTTAATTCATTATAAACACACTTAATTTATTTATAAATATAGTTATGTTTTAATATTTTATTTACATTTACTATTGTTCGTATTTTATTTAGAATTTAACTTTTATTTTAATTTAAACATATATTTCTTTACTAATTTATTTAAAGTTCATCTTCTTTATTAATTTTAATTTTTATAATATTATTGTTGACATTTATGTATGTAATTTTGTTAGTTGTGTTTAAGTAAATAGAATATCGTCGATATTTTTCCTTTCCACAGTCACTATTTCTTCAAGTATCTTCCAACCTAATCAATTATCAACACATAAATTATATTATATGTGTTGGATATATATATATATATATATATATATATATATATATATATATATATGTATGTTCGAGTGAGTACTACCTACTACACAGCGCACCCGAAGGTATCACTCGTAAAATTATTTTTTTGAAATTTTTTTTCACAAACATGTTTTAATTAAAATTACACAGATAATATGTGAATTTCACGCAATTTCGAACACTCTAAGTGCATGAAATCACGCACTACATATATGCAAAATTATGTAAGTGTGCGTTCACATCATTTTTTAGGAGCTAGAAGATGTGAATGTATGTGAAGTTTACATATAATCTTCATAATGTTAATTTAAACATGTTTATGTAATAATAAATTTAAATTTTTTTTTTTAAAAAGTGGTAGCTTCTGGTGCGCTGTAAAAGTAGTGGACTCCCTCGAACCATATTATATATATAGATTTAGGTTCAAGTGAGTACCACCTATAATGCAGCGCACCAGAAGGTACCACACTTAAAAGTAATTTTTTTGAAATTTTTTTCATGAACATGTTCTAATTAACATTACACAGATCATATGTGAATTTCATGCAAATCCGAACACTCTAAGTGCATGAAAACACGAATCACATAAATGCACGTTCACATGTCTTCAAAATTATGTAAGTGTGTGTTCACATCATTTTTTAGGAGCTAGGAGATGTGAATGTATGTGAAATTTACATATGATCTTCATAATGTTAATTAAAACATGTTTATGAGAAAAAAATTTTAAAAAAGTTTTTTTAAATGTGGTACCTTCAGGTGCGCTGCATAATGGTGGTACTCTCTCGAACCATATTCTATATATATATATATATATATATATATATATATATATATATATATATATATATATATATATATCTGTGTGCGTGTGTGTGTAAAATATTTTCAAGTATCTTCCAATGTCATTATTTCTTCAAGTATATTCACATATGTATATAATTTATGTGTCGATAATTGATTAGGTTGGAACATATTTGAAGAAATAGTGACTTTGGAGAAGAAAAATATCAACGATATTATATCTACTTAAACACAACTAACAAAATTACATATATAAATGTCAACAATAATATTATAAAAATTAAAATTAATAAAGAAGATGAACTTTAAATAAATTAGTAAAGAAATATATATTTAAATTAAAATAAAAGTTAAATTTTAAAATAAAATACGAAAAATAGTAAATGTAAATAAAATATTAAAATATAAGTATGTTTATAAATAAAATAAGTGTGTTTATAATAAATTAAGTAAATCTATAAATAATATAATTATAAAGATAAAATAAAATAAATGTTGGACTATAAATGAGTAAATAATAAAACCATAGGGACTAAAAGCGTCTCAATGAAAAGGGTAAAAATGTCATTCTTACAAATTTAACGGTTGTGTCGTTAAGTTTAACGGACGAGGGACTAAAATGGTACAAAATTAGCAAAATAGGGATGAAATTTGACCTTATTATGGTTAAAGGACTGAATCCGGGTAAACCATCAAACCACAAGGATCAAAAATGTCCTTTACTCATATATATATATATATATATATATATATATATATATATATATATATATATATATATATATATATATATATATATATATATATATATATATATATATATATATATATATATATATATATATATATATATATATGAGAATGTGATTTCATATATACACAAGTATACATGTGATCTTATTTGAAACATGATATTTATATATTTTATGATTGTAAACAAAATACTTAAAATATGTTAGTTACTCATTGTATTGTTTTTTTTTATTTTCAACTATATTCTGTATTTTATTTTATTATTAAGTATTTGTGTATAAACGAGTTATTAACACCCGCGCGTTGCTGCGGGATCAAAAATAATTAGTTACAAAAATAAATATAAAAACAAATGAACAAAAATATTTTTCAAGCAATTCAAATAACGAAACACAACTGAATCAGGATCGAAAAGTGAAATTGCAAAGCTGATATAGATCCAAGAAGCAAGACAAATGATAATGTTAGTTGTTTATTATCATTGATTTCTAAATTTTGCAATGTTAAAATTACATTGATTAGATTTAATCGTCAATTTAATTTGTCAGTTTTACGATCAAATCAAATAAATTTATAATGATAATATCTCTAAACATTGATTAGAGTTGGTCAACGGTATAATAGTAGTGTTCAATATTATGCATTATCATATTTAATAAAAAAAATCTAAACATTAAATAGTAACATTTTAATTATAAAGCAATTTCATTAAATTTTATATCGTGCATTTGAATTATAAAGTCTTTTTCATACAATTAAACATAACATAATAGTTTCAAAATACAACTCCATACATAAGTATAATTAAAATCATGATTTAAGTGTGTAAGAAAATGTTGTAGTAATAAATGTTAAAATAGGACTAAACAAAATCTTATTAAAATAAAAGGGTTAAATAAAAGATAATGGTAAGATAATGACGTGTTATGAAAGAATTAAATTTAAAATAAAAAAAGAACGAAATAATGTCATTGGCTTACTCCATGCATTTGAATAATAAAGTATTTTTCACACAATTAAACATAACTCCAAACATAAATATAATTAAAATCATAATTTTAAGTGTGTAATAAAATATTGTAATAATAAATGTTAAAATAAGAATAAATTAAAAGAGCTAAATAAAAGATAACGCTAAGATAATGGTGTGTTATGAAAAAATTAAATTTAAAATAAAAATAGAAAAAATGTCACCGGCTTACTCCATCCGTTTGAATAATAAAGTTTTTTTTCATACGATTAAACATAATGACAAACATACGTATAATTAAAATCATAATATTAAGTGTGTTATAAAATATTTTAATAATAAATGTTAAAATAGGAGTAAACAAAAATTTATTAAAATAAAAAGGGCTAAATAAAAGATAACGCTAAGATAATGGTGTGTTATGAAAAATTGAAATTAAAAAAAAGTCATTGGCGTGACCGATATGGTAATTATATACTACAAACATAAGTATAATTAAAATCGTAATATTAAGTGTGTAATAAAATATTGTAATAATAAATGTTAAAATAGGAGTAAACAAAAACTTATTAAAATAAAAGGGCTAAATAAAAGATAACGCTAAGATGAGGGTGTATTATGAAAAATTGAAATTAAAAAAAAAACAAAAAAACAAAAAAAGGCCATTGGCCTAGAAGATATGGTAAATGTATATATATATAATATTATAGTTGTATGGGTTGATTCAAAAAAATATATTTATCAATTTTGTTTTATATTTATAATAACCATAAATAATAAGTATTTTATGTATCGTATTGTACTTATAAACTAGTGTGTGTGTACACACACACAGATATATATATATATATATATATATATATATATATATATATATATATATATATATATATATATATATATATATATATATATATATATATATATTGTTAGTATATGGTGTGTAAAGATGACATTACTACTGCATCATGGCTGATTTCATAGAACACTTGAGGGTCACACCGATGAGCACAACTGAGCAGATGCAAATTAAACTATTAAATAAATGATATTGGATATTATTTATGACGCGAAATGATCATTGAGATTAAATTAATGTATGATTAGTTATATCTCAAAGTACGGGGACTAAAAGTACAATATTAGATATTGTAGTAATTTAATTGTCATTGGATGATAGTTAAATAATTATCTAGTCTTTTATTTATTATTGGATATTAAATAAAAGACACATTTATTTGAATTGATATTATCATCTAATTATTGGATAACTGGATGGATAATTATAATCAAATAATTAAGAGATAATTATAAATAATTATCTAGTCATTTATATATTATTAGATAATGTATAAAAGATTATTGTTATTTAAAGGCTATATAATTATAGAGATAATTATATAAGGTTTAAATAATAAAGATAATTATTAGGATATATATTATATTATTATATTAAAGTTTTAATTAATATATATAATATATATACGGTCAACCGTGAAAGATGGACACAAATCAAGGGGTTAGTTGGGTGTGATACACGAAACTCAAAACGCATATACACATACACATTCGATGTGTGTGTGTGGTGAGTGTGGGTTGGTTTTTGTGGTGTACAACCGTACCAAATAAAAACACATATTAGTGTTTGGTATTCCCGTTCTTCGTGTGTTCGATTGCATATTTGGCGCCGCTCGACCGTGTCATCACCGGTGGATACCGAGAGCATCTCATTCGTGTATTCTTGTCATAGAATACAAAGGTACGAATTTATTACTTTCGCATTTACTTATCTTATGTTTTACTTGATGATCCGTGTATGGAATTCGTAATTTTTAAAAGCTTCCGTTGTGCGTTAATTAGATTAATGTTTATGTTTTTATGAAAAACCATACGAATTCTCAACAGTGGTATCAGAGTCATCTCAAGTAACATAATGATAGTATTATTCAAGTATTTATGTCCAACGTTTTTTTAAAGTTTCGATTTTTAATAATTAAAAGTGTTTAAACGATCGAAATCGATAATTAAAACGTTTAAGGTTTTGATTTGGCTTGGAGAAAATCGACCAAAGGTTTTGGAAACCCCATGGTGATTCTCGGCCAACCTTTGAGTTTCTTGGAACTCGGGATTTTGAAACATTAGTTCGTTTTATTTAGTTGATGTTTGATTGTTTAAAAGTGTTTAATTGATTAAAGTTGGAAAATTAAACGTTTCGGTTCGCGAAATCAAACCTAGAGATTTCGGCCATGGGTTGAGACCCATGACCTCTCGGTTGTGATGTGGTAACCGAGGTGATTGATTATTTGTCTCCGTCATGTCGTTTAATTCACGGTTAAACTCGAACGATTAAATTAAATGCGTTAAAATCGAATTAATAAATCAAAATTGTTTGGTTATTAATATTTAAAATTTGTGACAAAATATATATTTTGGTTTTATAAAATTAAAGTGGGAGACTTTATTAGTTTTATAAAATTCACAAATCGGTTTAAATATTATTTGATTCGATAGTCAAACGATTAATTGGAATATGGAAATCGAAATAATCAAAGTGTGTTGATTAAAGGCTTTGATTAATTTCAGCCGTCAAAGGGTTTAATACCCTACTTGTTTTCGGTTCATATGAGTTATTGAACCCGAGTATGAGTCGGTTAACTAAGTTGGTTCGTTTCCGTTTCCGGTAATTCGTCGTTTAAATTAAATCGGTTTTAATTAAAAATTAAGTTGTAATGTTGAAATTAAAATTAATGGTAATTTTAATTTATAAACTAGATTTAATTTATGCATTTAATATTTAGTTCCATAAAATGCATTATTAAATTAAAGAAAGTTTAATTTAAGGATTCTATTTTCAAATTGATGAAATCGTGACTTTGAGTTTCATGCTCGGTCATGGTTTAATGTTTTTGAGATTTGATCTCGACATTAACGTTTATGGTAGAATTCGTTTAAAACCATAAAGAAAAGTTTTTGGTGTTATTTAAAGATGGTCAATTTTCTTTAAAAATTTTTAAAAGACATATTTATTGGTAAAATTGTTTATCTAGAAAATTGACATTTTAAATAAAGTTTAGTTATTTATTTTGAAAAGTGTTTCAATTAAATAATAGTTAATTGATAATTATTTAAAGGAAGTTTGAATTATTTATCAATATTATTTGAAAATAAAACTATATTTATTAAAGGTTGTTTAATAAAAAGTTTCTTAAAATAGTAAGTTTAAGTTTCAAAGGTGTTTGAATATTAATTGTATTTTAAGAAAAGTATAGTTATTAATCCAAAGATAATGCAAAGATGGAATTAAATTTAAAATTTATCGGGAAAAAGTTTCTAATTACGGAAAGTGTTCCTAAATTTCGAGTTTACGAACCGTGTTTAATTTAAGAACGATATTGGACATATTTACTTCAATTAATGGTGGATTAATTGGTTTTGGAATTATTTTCATGTCAAGATGAAAATGAATTCTGGATTATTTACAAGCTTTTCTGCTTTATTTATGTTTGTGACATAGCCGAGCCTTGAGACCCCTTTTTGCTTAGATGGTTGTTTATTTAATCGTGATGTTTGCTATTTTTATTAGGGGTAAAGCCATACAATAGTAACCTACTTTTGAAAATTTATCAATATGGTACGTCTACTTTTTTAAATATCGATATGGTACCTGTACTTCAATTTTTCATATCGATATGACCATATTTGTAATAGACCCCTGTTTTTCAGACCATTAGAACACTGTTTCGTATGTAAAAACCGGGCTCTATTATGTAGAATGACCATATCGATACAGAAAATTAAAGTACACGTACCATATAGACAATTAAAAAAGTAGATGTACCATATCGATACATTTTCAAAAGTAGGTTGCTATTGTATGGCTTTAACCCTTTTTATTATTGGTTATATTTTTGGGAAGGCCTGCGTGCCATTGGAATCCCGGGTATCATGATGTAATCTGTAATAGGTTAGATATAGGCAAATGTATTTAGATTAAAATTATGTAAAAATCTTGGCGAAGATGTCCATCAAGAAGAAGGTTATCCATCAAGGACGCTCGGAGACATTATCGGATGCTGAGACTAGTGGGAGCTGAAAGAGTTCAACCTTCTTGCCTTGTGTGTTGATTTTGTCCCTTAGGTTTTGACCTAATTGGTTTGTCCGTATGGCTCTCGGAAACCAATTTAGTTTCGTCAAGGCTATGTCACCATGTATTTGTATGTTTTATTTCTTTATGCTTTATTTATATCTGCGTGGTTGTGGTGACAAAGTAGATAAATAAAAGAAATCAAAACTACAATCATTTTTGATGAAAAATTAAAGTATTTAAAAGGAAGTTTAAATTGGAAACTTTAATTATTTTGTCAGGTGTTAGATATGACATTTTTATGAAATTAGTTTTTCAAATAAAGGAGATTTATTTTAAAATGTCATATGGTCAAAGAGTTGAAATTCTTAAAACTGGTACATTAACTGGATTGTTTACCAGAATAGATGGTGTCTAGGACAGTCTTGCTCGGGCTGTGGAAGTTCCAAAAAGTTTAGAACTGAAAGGATCCTGCCCGCAGACTAACCTGACTGGCCACTAGTTCTTGGTAAGAGACTGGTTATAAACCCAAATTAAAAAATCTGACACAGCACACCGTCCATATAGTGGCACTCACGGTGACCGGTCGTCGTAAGTAGGTTCAGCCTTCGTTGGGTGCTTACGCCGCAAACTCGGAGAGCTGTGAGGTAAGCACTGCGGATCCTCAGTGAGACTTGGGCCAGTGACTTGCAGTTGTTATATGGTGTGTGTCAGTGGTGGTTCCTCAGTAAGACTGTTGCCCAAGGTGTGGATGAGATTAAACATGATCAATTTAAGAAATTGAAAATCTCATAAGATCTAAGAGTTGCAAAGGGGTTGTAATTGGTAATAAGTTGCCTGCCTGAGTAGCTTATTCATGTAGGTTCAGCCTTCGTTGGGTGCATGAATAAGTAAAATGGTTCTTAGGATTAATAAATCATTTTCTAAATTTTGGGTTATTGATTTATTAATGGTTAATCAAATACTGATTTTTGAAAAATTGTTTAAGATGGTTGAAAAAGACAGAGGTAGAAGCGGTTTAATAATAACAATGACAATAACAGTAATAACAACAATGATAACGTCAATATCCTTTTCCCACTTGAAAATCCTCCCCAAAAGCACATGTTTCTACTTTGAGGTCCATTCGGGATATGGAGAACTCAAAAGAGGCAACTTCCTGAACTGGGAGTAAAATTCGACAAATGTTCCGAGTACAGGGTGAAAGTCGTATATTCTGGAAAGGGCACTAGAACCTGCTCCTGCGGAGACTGCTACAGTTGATGAGAGAAATCTCCACAATAAGCACTCTGAGGATTCAGTCAATGTTGCCTGTCTAATGCTAGCGACCATGACATCTGAGCTGCGGACTAGCCTTATGGACGTCTCAGCTTGACAGATGTATTGCCAGCTAAATGATATGTTCCAGACTCAGGCTCGGACTGAGAAAGATATACGACAAGGGCTCTGAGCTCCTGCAGAATGGCAGAAGGAACAACTGTTAGATCCCATGCGCTGAAGATGAAAGGTTATCTGGATCATCTTAGCAGACTTGGGTTACCCGTGACACAGGACATGACCACGAATCTAATTCTCAATTCCTTATTGAAGGAGTTTTAGCAATTTGTAATTTGTTACAATATGCACGGAGAAGATGATCAGTGGGGTGCATCGGATGCTATAGACTGCTGAGGGAGTGATTGAGAAGAGAATATAGGGAAAGAGACGGAAAGGAAAGTAAGTTTCCAAGCCGGAGGTTAAAGCTAACAAGTAGCTAAAACCTAGAACCAGAGAAGTCAAATCCAAGGATGACAAATTCTTTGAGTGCTAGGAAACTGGGCACTGGGAAAGGAATTGTCCCAAGTACTTGGAAACGGTCAAGGTTGACCGCATTGAGACTTCGTGTATCTGAATCAGTCACTTCTATTGTTCTTGGATATTTGATACCCAATTGAACAAAGTTTCATGCATAATGTATGCAATGACTAAAATGAAGTGAAAAGAGATGACAAATTCAGTGGGAGCATAGAGACATCTTAGAGAATACTCTGCTGGACACTATTTTCATGTCATCAATAGTTTATCATGGTGTAGTATACAATTGATTGAATCTCTTGCAAGTATTTTTGGGATAAATAAAGAATTTTTGGAGTTAAAAATTTGTTGCTTGAAATTCCTATTGTTTAAGATTACTAAACCATGATTATAGACTATTGATTCAAGTGGAACTTGAATAGTAACTTGTCAATGGAGATTGGACAAGCTACTAGTCATATTCAAATAAAAAGGATTACCATATTGTTGTGTAAGTTGTTCAAGTGTTCAAATGCAGTTTCATTGAACTTGTTAATTCTTGAAAGTTAGTTCAAGAGATTATATGAGTTGGATAGTCATCTGTGATTATATAGAAACTAATAAAATGCAGAATTAAATGTAAAGGAGTTACATGGAGGTTAATTCACTTCACTTGTCAGAAATAATTAGACTTGAGAAGTCAAAATTGTTTAGACAAGAAGTAATCGCATTTTATAAAATTACATGTGAAATGTATACAACTTGTGTGATGGTTAGTCAAGTAGTAGCCTTTGACTTGTTTAAACACTCGTCGGCAAGATTGACGGAATACCACAACGAAATGTTGTAGATAACCAGGTTCTGGTGGTTATGGATACATATCACAAATTTTGAACACAATGTTGTTAAAGATATATTGTTAAGATATAGATAAACCGCATACTGTCATATTCAAGACTAAACATCTAAACGTATCACTAGTAGTAATTAATCTGAATTGCTAGAGCTCCTAAATTTTAATCATGGTGTCTTTATGAGTGATTTATCAGTTCCTCTAAAGATAATGGATATAAATTTGTATGGAGATTCAGATTGGATCTGAATAATATTACAAGAAGTTGTAATAAAGAACTAGTGTAATTTTTCAAAGATAAACGGTAATGGAAGTTAAGTCAGTTAACTAGAGAACACTCCCACTAAGATCATGTCTGAAATTAATTTTTCGATAGATCGTGTTACCGTTACATTTGATAAAGGAACCGTAGCATTAAATTGATGGAAATCATGTTGTGTTTATTGAGATAAAGGAGATCAACATGATATCTTTAATGTCGTTCAATTTTGCATGTTTTAGAAATCCAAGAATAAAAGTGAAGTTATTCTAAAAATTATTCCATAGCTGCTTGTTGTCGTGGGAACCACAACGAGAATAAAAAGGCTACTGTGGTTTTTGGTTGATATTCATGGGTGATGAATATAGCAAAGGTTGGACCAAATTCACAGGTGTTTGTTGCGAACAAATATTGGATTGACCCACCGATTGAGACCACTTTGTGGATCATAGTCATGAGTCGTCTCAAAAAGGTAATCCTTAGTACCTGAGATGTCTACGTACTTTAGTGCGAGTGCTGCTGTACATTTGGCCTAACCTAACGTCATCCGTAACTAGGTGATCATAACGGTTCGAGGCTGGTTGCAGTGGGAGTCGTGCTAGAGGCCTAAATAGTCAATATGAGATTTGCACCTTCTTTTAACTAAGAAGAGATATTTCTGGGCCCCTCGGCGATCGATACTGACAGAAATGCATGGCCATGCTCGGACAGAACTGATGTGTTCTACTCTGTCTGTTACAGTTCAGTATGAGATCAGGGAGTCGAGAAACATAATAGTGTTTGCTACGGTTGATCTAATCCATGCCTAGCTTTCACATTGAAATATCGCGATGCATGGGATATAACCTAAGTTTCTTTTTGGAAGGTTGTTTCAACAAGAATGCCCAAATGGGAGTCAGAGTTTATGACCTTGGTTGCCTAAAGTGTCTAGCCATGACCTCCTTTAGGCGCATGTTGCAGGACAGTTTGTCGTCTTATACAAGTGGGAGTATGTTAGTGTATGGTGTGTAAAGATGACATTACTACTGCATCATGGCTGATTTCATAAAACACTTGAGGGTCACACCGATGAGCACAACTGAGCAGATGCAATTAAACTATTGAATAAATAATATTGGATATTATTTATGACACGAAATGATCATTGAGATTAAATTAATGTATGATTAGTTATATCTCAAAGTACGGGGACTAAAAGTAGAATATTAGATATTGTAGTAATTTAATTGTCATTGGATGATAGTTAAATAATTATCTAGTCTTTTATTTATTATTGGATATTAAATAAAAGACACATTTATTTGAATTGATATTATCATCTAATTATTGATAACTGGATGGATAATTATAAACAAATAAATAAGAGATAATTATAAATAATTATCTAGTCATTTATATATTATTAGATAATGTATAAAAGATTATTATTATTTAAAGGGTATATAATTATAGAGATAATTATATAAGGTTTAAATAATAAAGATAATTATTAAGATATATATTATATTATTATATTAGAGTTTGATTAAAACTAAAACTCTTAATAATTATAATATATATATATTATATATATAAAATTACGGTGAACAAATCTATATATATAGAGATATATATAGATTAGTTGGAGTGACCTAATTTTGGGGTTTGGTGACCCACGGCGCACACACACAAAAGTGTGTGTGTGATGGGTTTTTCTTGGCCGCCCGAAACCAAACACAATTGCGTGTTTGGTTTTCCCGTTCTTCGTGTGTTTGATTGCATACCTGGCGCCGCTCGATCGTGTTATCACCGGTGGATACCGAAAGCATCCTGTTCGTGTATTCTTGTCATTGAATACAAAGGTACGGATTTATTATTGCTTTCTCGTTTACTTATCTTATGTTTTACTTGATGATCCGTGTACGGAATTCGTTATTTTTAAAAGCTTCCGCTGTGCGTTAATAAGATTAATGTTTATGTTTTTATGAAAAACCATACGAATTCCCAACACAACGAAACCATCACACCGAAACCTTATATACCGGGACCCACACACCCCCTACTGAAACCTTTATGAATACTGAAACTGTCATAGCACGTACCGAAACTCTCAAGGTTTCGGTAATGTACCGAAACTTATATAGTGTACCGAAACCTTAAAGGTTTCGGTATTCCCTTCATTTCCAAAAAGCAGTGACATTAATACATATATATATATATATATATATATATATATATATATATATATATATATATATATATATATATATATATATATATATATATATATATATATATATATATATAATCCCGAAATATCACTATATATATAACAAGTGGAGAAACACCCGCGC
The DNA here is from genome assembly GCA_020465985.1 of Centrapalus pauciflorus. NCBI lineage: Eukaryota > Viridiplantae > Streptophyta > Magnoliopsida > Asterales > Asteraceae > Centrapalus > Centrapalus pauciflorus. The sequence continues at coordinate 16,312 of JAANYP010009316.1, read as the reverse complement.
GTTGCTGCGGAAATTTAAACCATTTTTCGAATAATTTAATAAGCGAAGTTCAACATGTAAAATGCTAAACAATATCACAATAAAACTACAGTAAATAAGATTTCCTAACTGCCAAATATTCTAACAAAAAAACAAAACAGTTATATAAAATATACAAAACAAAACAAATGGTCAGGTACAAAACAAACAGTCTGCTTAATTAAAACGCGCATTGCAGCTAGATCATAAATTATATTTTTATAAATATATTACTTTAAGATAATCAAATAACATTAGTTACCAATCGTGATTCTCACATGAGGATCACTAATTGCTTTCAATCTAAGTTTATAAAATGAAATAATGTGATTGATCGATCAACTAAATAAAAAAATAAATGTCATTTTAAAAATAGTTGAGACGACAAACAATTTTATGTTGAAATGTAGAAAAAAAAGAATGCGATCATAATGATATGTCCGTCCTTTTGTATAATATAATATATCAAACGTTATGACCATAAACAAAACAGTTATATATTATATATGTAATAAAATAATTAAGTTAGCTGCATACCTACCTGCCTGATAAAAATAGTTTCGATGATAACAATTTTTATATCAGAATGTAAATTAAAATAATGTGATCATAATAATATATTTAAATTTTAATAATTTATAATATAGCAAAGGTTATCACTAAAAACACAAAATTGTTATATACTATATATAAAGTAATAAAAAAGTCAGTCGTTTACCTGCCTACCAGCTAACTTTATTATCCGATGAACAGTGAAAGAGTGTGATTGATCAATCAACTAAATAATAAAAATTTTGTTATTTTAAAATAGCTGGCATGAAATAAAATTTTATGTTAAAATGTAGATAAAAGAAAAGCGATCATTATGATATATTTGAATTTTTATAAAATATAATACATCAAACGTTATAATAAGAAAAAACAATTATATATTATATATAAACTAAAATATTTAGGCAGCTGCATGCCTGCCTGCTTAATGAAAATAGTTCCGATGATAATAAATTTTATATCAGAATGTAGACATAAATAACGCGATCGTAATGATATATTCAAATTTTGATAATATACAATATATCAAAAGTTATCACAGGAAAACAAAAATGTTATATAATATATATAAAGTAATAAAATAAGTCAGCTGCTTACCTGTCTGCTTCAGCTGCCTGGCAGCTAGCTTTACTGTTCATTGAACAGTAACAATAGGTTTGCAAATAGTAATATTGTTAATGTTAATTAATGCATCAAAATTTTTTTATTTAACTTGTTATAAACATTTCAAACTACAACAAGACTTAAAATCGTTGGGATGTTGATTACTTGATTAGTGTTTAAATATTGTTTTGTTCTTGTGTCGTGTGTGTCTATATATATATATATATATATATATATATATATATATATATATATATATATATATATATATATATATATATAGGGGTTCAATGGAAAACCACCATGCACCTGAAAACCTGTGAAAACCGCACTGCACCACCGCAAATGCATCAAATTCTCCGCGCGATGCATCAAAATTTCCGCCTGATGCATCAAATCCCGCGTGATGCATCACCTTATTTACGATCATGCCACCGTGTTTTTCATGAAATGCACCAAATCGGACGGTTTGCGTAGGTTTCCATAGTTTTCAGGTGCATAGTGGTTTTCCATTGAACCCACATAAATATATATATATATATATATATATATATATATATATATATATATATATATATATATATATATATATGAATGTACGTTGGGGGGGGGGGGGGGGGGTTGGTGTGTGACACAAGAACCAAAAAACGAGAACCCACAAGTACGTATGTGTTTGGTATTCTCGGCCGCAAGCAACAAAACCATAAATCAGTGTGTGTTTTGTTTTTTTCCCGTTCCTCGTGTGTTTGATTGCATACCTGACGCCGCTCGATCGTGTCATCACCGGTGGATACCGAGAGCATCTCATTTGTGTATTCTTGTCAAAGAATACAAAGGTACGGATTTTTATTGCTTTCTCGTTTACTTATTTTATGTATACTTGATGATCCGTGTACGGAATTCGTGATTTTAAAAAGCTTCCGTTGTGCATTTAATGTGATTAATGTTTATGGTTTTGTGAAAAACAGTACGAATTCCTAACATGTATATAAGTAATTTAAGTACATAATAATTAATTATTTGATTTTTTTATAGAACAAAATGCTGCCAAGAGTTTTTTGGTTTTCTGTAGCACATTTTTTATTTATTTGACTTTTTTTTTATGTACAATCTCTCGATTATATTTAATGAAATATCATTAAACATGGGTATATAATATGTTGACATCCTTAGGTATTATTATATTACTCAATAGGGTTATTTAGTTTAATGTATCCAGGTTTTACATATGGATAGGTTTTTATTAGTTCAGTCGAATTCATTAAAGTTAACCAAAACAGTGAAATATGAACACCAAAAAAAAAAAAAAAAAAAATCCACACTACACCCAAATCTAACCTACAAACCACTCTACACCCAAATCTAACCTACAAAAACTATTAATATATGACATTTTTTAATTGTTTGATTTTTTTTATTTACAATTATATTATATATTAAATTCAACTTGTTAGAAAATGATAGTTTATAAAAAAAGCAGAAATATTAAAATAATAACATTTATCAAGATGATAAATAACTATTCATAACCTATTCACGCAATTTTTTTATTTTTTTTATTTTTAGCTTTTAATATTTTGTGTTTTTCCTATATAATTTGTTTTAATTAAATAAAATATAATTCTATAATATCTTACCTAATACTAATTAACAATTCATAACCTATTCACTCAATTTCTTTTTGATTTTTTGATTTTAATATTTTGTGTTTTTCCTATATAATTTATTTTAATTAAATAAAATATAATTCTATAATATCTTATTTAATACTAATTTAATCTGATATTTAAATATTATAGTTCACATTTAATACAAACTCCAAATAAAAGTCATTTTTAATATATTGTTATTTTATTTAATCTTATTTTAAATTTACTTAATATTAACTATTAAATAATAAAATTTATCAAGATGATAAATAACTATTCATAACCTATTCACTAAATTTCTTTTTGATTTTTAGTTTTTTAATATTTTTAGTTTTTCCAATATAACTTATTTTAATTAAATAAAATATATTTCTATAATATATTATCTAATACTAATTAATTCATAATCTATTCACTCAATTTCTTTTTGATTTTTTGATTTTGTGTTTTTCCTATATAATTTATTTTAATTAAATAAAATATAATTCTATAATATCTTATTTAATACTAATTTAATCAAATAATTAAATATTATAGTTCATATTTAATACAAACTCCAACTAAAAGTCATTTTTAATATATTAGTATTTTATTTAATCTTGTTTTAAATTTACTTAATATTAAATAGTATTTCATTGAAAAATTTCTAAGTTCTTATGTTTTGATTTCTATTTCTTATAGCTTTTAAGAAAATAAATAATATTACACTTAATTTTCAATGCATGTAAAGTATAGTGAAATTATTTCTTTTTAAATATGAATTATCAAATTTTCTATATAAAAAATATATAATCGTTATTATCATAAAACGTATTGTATATTATCAAACTTTTTTTGAACATAATTCAAATAGATAGTTTTATATGCATTATTTATTAAATAGTTTTTATTATTGTAATTGTTGTTTTAATTATCATAATTATTGATTTTATGATTTTATTATTTTGTGTTTTTCCTATATAGTTTATTTTAATTAAATACAATATAATTCTATAATATCTTATTTAATACTAATAACTAATTTAATCTAATATTTAAATATTATAGTTCACATTTAATACAAACTCCAAATAAAAGTCATTTTTAATATATTGGTATTTTATTTAGTATTGTTTTAAATTTACTTATTATTAACTGTTATTTCATTGTTAAATTTCTAATTTTTTATGTTTTGATTTCTTTCTATTATTATAGGTTTTAAGAAAATAAATGGTCTAACACGTAATTTTCAATGCATGTAAAGTGATCGAAATTGTCATCCTAGATATAATAAAAATTAATAAGTATTATATATATATATATATATATATATATATATATATATATATATATATATATATATATATATATATATATATATATATATATATATATATATATATATATATATATATATAGGGGTTCAATGGAAAACCACCATGCACCGGAAAACTTGTGAAATGCACCAAATCGGACGGTATGCGTAGGTTTCCATAGTTTTCACGTGCATAATGGTTTTCCATTGAACCCACCCCTATATATATATATATATATATATATATATATATATATATATATATATATATATATATATATATATATATATAGAGAGAGAGAGAGAGAGAGAGAGAGAGGAGTTCAATGGAAAACCACAATGCACCTGAAAACTTGTGAAAACCGCACTGACCACCACAATTGCATCAAATTCCCCCGTGATGCATCAAAATCCCGTGTGATGCATCAAATTTCCCGCGTGATGCATCAAAATCCCGCGTGATGCATCACTTTATTTACGATCATGCCACCGTGTTTTTCATGAAATGCACCGAATCGGACGGTATGCGTAGGTTTTCACAGTTTTCCGGTGCATAGTGGTTTTCCATTGAACCCACCTATATATACATATATATATATATATATATATATATATATATATATATATATATATATATATATATATATATATATATATATATATATATATATATATATAGATGGGATCATTGCAGAACCTAAATTTAGTGTAGAACTGTAGAACCAATATCGTCCATAGATTAGAATAATCTAATGGTCTTGATTAAAAAAGTTAAGTTTGGAATTAGTGAAAAAAAAGATTGGTAATAGTGATATTTTAATTCTTGGAGGGGTAAAAAAGGAAAAGATTGGAAATAGCAAAAAGATTGACATTAGCAAAATAAATATCTTTTTTCTTTAAATTAAAATAACATTAATATTATTAATTTTTAAATCAAAAAAATTATACCATAAAAACGAGAATTTTATACTCTTTAAAACGAGACCGGTCATGATATATTTTTTTCGAAAAAATTTTACGTGTTTATTTTTCGTAAAAAAAAAATTACCCAGACCACGATGCTATATATCATGGTGAGATAATGAGATCATTCGATATCGAATCAACACTTTGATATCGTATATTTAACGTTAATGCAACACTGCATATACGCTCATTATTAACAGAACTAAAATAATAGTCACAATTAGTAGTGAAAGTTGGTGGATTTAACGAGAACGGTTATGATATATACTTTTTATTTTTCGTAAAAAAACTTTTACCCAGACCACGATGCAATATATCATGGTGAGATCATGAGATCATTTGATATCGAATGAACACTTTGATATCGTATATTTAACGTCAATGCAACATTGCATATACGTTCATTACTAACAGAGCCAAAATAATAGTCACAATTAGTAGTCAAAGTTGGTGAATTTAACGAGAACGGTTATGATATATATTTTTTTATTTTTCGTAAAATTTTTTTTACCCGGACCACGATGCAATATATCATGGTGAGATCATGAGATCATTCGATATCGAATGAACACTTTGATACCGTATATTTAACGTCGATGCAACACTACATATGCGTTCATTATTAACAGAGATAAATAATAGTCAAAATTAGTAGTCAAAGTTGGTGGATTTAACGAGAACGGTCATGAATATATTTTTTTTGAAAAAAAATTTACGTGTTTATTTTTCGTAAATTTTTTTTACCCATACGACCATTCGATGTCGAATGAACACTTTGATATCGTATATTTAACGTCGATGCAACACTGCATGTCCATTATATATTAAAAGAGTAAAAAAAAAAGTCAAAGTGGACAGTCAAACTTGGTAGGCTACTATTAATTCAATATTAATTGTATAATTACCATCTTATCCCTAGTGTTATATTATAATCTAATGGTTTAGATTGGTTCTATGGTTCTGCACTAAATTAAGGTTCTGCAATGATCCCAACCCTATATATATATATATATATATATATATATATATATATATATATATATATATATATATAAATGTTATATATGCATGTATATGTATATTTATCGCCGTAGTTGAACCCTTTCCTTTAGTATATGTATTATAATCAAAACCAAACCAAGAGTTTGTTTTTCAAAAATGTAAAATAAAACCAACAAATTTTACTTGGGCTTGGCTTCTAGTCTTTTTATGGTTTTCGTCTTTTCGGTCCAGTTTTGATTTTTTTGCACACATCTAACTCATTTTGATGATTTTAGTAATCTTTTTAATAGATATAATACAACTTTTTAAAAGTTTAATTTTAATGTGTTTGTAAAATATAATGTAAATGACACCATAAACTATATATGCAATAAATTTATGCATAAAAAACATTATTTAATAATAAATCAAAATTAAAATTTTATCATAATAATTTATATTCTAATAGAAGTCATTATAATTTATAGATGAATAAAATGTTCATAGTCAAACATTTTCATTTCAAAATATACCATGCACCGGAAAACTTGTGAAAACCGCACTGCACCACCACAAATGCATCAAATTCATCGCGTGATGCATCAAAATCCCGCGTGATGCATCAAATTTCCCGCGTGATGCTTCAAAATCCCGCGTGATGCATCACCTTATTTACGATCATGTCACCGCGTTTTTCATGAAATGCACCAAATCGGACGGTAGACGTAGGTTTCCATAGTTTTCAGGTGCATAGTGGTTTTCTATTGAACCCACCCCTATATATATATATATATATATATATATATATATATATATATATATATATATATATATATATATATATATATATATATATATATATATATATATATATATATATATATATATATATATATATATATATATATATACACATACTATTCCTGACATTAAGTTAAAAGTTAGATGAATAAATCTAAAACTCTAAAATGGTAAATAATAATAATAATAATAACAACAACAACGCAATAAACGTCCAAAATAAATAATTGTTAATTTTCTATAATCGTAAAAAAGTAAAATATAGTTGTTATATTTTGCATGTAATTTGCTATAATGGTATAAACGTTGATTAAAATAAATTGTTGTTGTGGTGGTTAAAAAAGTAAAACATAGTTGTTATTATTTGCGTTTAACCCTTTTTACTATTCTTGCGATCCAAATTACCACATGTCTATGAGTTATTAATTATAAATATATTACTTTAAAATAACAAAATAACGTTAGCTACCAATCAAGATTTTCATCCGAGAATCACTCTCTGCTTGCAATCTAAGTTTATAAATGGAAAGAATGTGATTGACCAATCCAACTAAGTAATATAAAATTTGTCATTTTAAAAATAGTTGAGACGAAAAACAATTTTATGTTGGAACGTAGAAAAAAAGAATGCGATCATAATGATATATTCGTCACTTTGTATAATATAATACATCAAACGTTATAACAAATAAACAAAACAATTATATATTATGTATTAAATAAATTAATTAGTTAGCTGGATAACTACCAGCCTAATAAAAATAATTCCGACGATAACAAATTTTATATAAAAAATGTAGATTAAAACAATGCAATCATAATAATAGACTGAAATTTTATTAAAATATAATATATCAAAAATTATCACAGGAAAACAAAAATGTTATATATTATATATAAAGTAAAAAAAATCAGTCGTTACATGTCGGCCAGCTAGCTTTACTATTCGGTGAACGAAAAGATGCGATCGATTAATCAACTAAATAATAAAAGTTTGTTATTTTAAAATAGTCTGAACTATAATTTTATGTTAAAATGTAAATAAACGGAAAGGGATCACAATGATATATTCGAATTTTTATAAAATATAATAAATCAAACGTTTTAATAGAAAACAAAACAATTATATATTATATATAAAATAAAATATTCAGTCAGCTGCATGTCTGGCTGCTTAATGAAAATGGTTCCGACGATGATAAAATATCAAGAATGTAGACAAAAATAATGCGGCCATAATGATATATTCAAATTTTACTAAAAAGCAATATATTAAAAGTTATCACAGGAAACAGAATTGTTATGTAATATATATATATATATATATATATATATATATATATATATATATATATATATATATATATATATATATATATATGGAGTTTCAATTGAGAACTTTTATGCATCGAGGTACAAAGAAAACCTATATCATCTATTAGATCAAAAAATTTTATGGATTAGATTAATGGCAAAAAGGTAAATAGTTGGACAATTAATTTTATGCATCTTGTGCATTATGAAAACAAACAAAGAAGGGCAATTTGGGGAATGTGCATACCTCATTAAATTTAATATTTCAACAAATAATCAAATAATAAATGCTAAATAAATTCAATTGATACATTTCCAAATTTAACAAAAATTACACAAATTTAAAAAAGATGATGGAGATCGATGCATTTCATCATTAATCGTGTTTATCTATGCATGTGTTAAAAAAAAAAAAGACGCATTTAACAAAAAAAAATACACAAATTCATTTATGCATCGTGTTCAACTTGTTCATCATTAATCTATGCATCGTGTTCGTCGTTCATATTCTTCATTCATCTATGCATCGTGTTCAACTGGTTAATTATTCATCTATGCATCGTCATTGTTCATCATCCATTGATGCATCATCATTTTTCATTGTTTATCGTTCGTCATCCATCTATGCATCGTCATTGTTTATTATCCATCTATGCATCATCATTATTAATCGTTCATCAGCCATCTATGCATTGTGTTCTTCATAATCATCATCGGTTGCATCTCTTGTTCATGTTCGATCATCATCATCGTTGTTCATCGTTAAGTCTTCAAATCATCATCACTATGAAAATCATGAAAAACACGATTAGAGAGAAAGGTAGGGAGAGAGAGAGAGAGAAATGTGGAGGAAAATGAGGAATGTAGTTAATATTAGATTTAATTCAAAATGTAACTCTTAATTATCTTTTTTTGAATTTTAAAAATAAATTAATTATCATATCTTTAGTTTTTCCTAAATGCCATTTGTGCACCCTTGGTAGATTATCCGATGCACAAAAATTCCTCGAAGTTAGGGATGACACCCGCGGGCGGCGGGCACAAATATGTATCACCCATCACCGGCGCCCGCGAGTAATTTCATACCCGCCACCCTCCAAAAACCCGCCAACGGGTAAATATTATCGCCCATGCCCGTCACCCGTGGGCACGGGTAAACCCACAGGTTTCACCTTTTTAAAACAATTATAAACATTTTTTTACGCAACGAAACATATTTTAGCAATCAAATACATCCAAATATGTCCAAATAACATATAAATATTGCAAAAACATCCAAATAATAAAAATTTCAAACATACAAACATAAATACATAATAATTATTAATGTTTCCTAAACTCATCGACAACATTATAACAATGGTCAGGGTAAATTAGTAAAAGACACACACACACACACATATAAATAATAATAATAATAATAATAATAATAATAATAATAATAATAATAATAATAATAATGACTATATATATAGCGGGTTAAACGGGTAAAACCGTGGGTATACCCACGGGTGAACGTCACGGGTTTCACGGATACGGGTGGCGGGTAAACCCGTGGGCAAAATATTATACCCGTGCCCGCCCGTCACCCGCCAGCGGGTACGATTTTGTACCCATACCCATGTCCACGGGTGTGTTTTCACAGATTTACCCACCCATAACGGGCGGGTATCCACGGGTTGCGGGTTTTTTCTCGCCCATTGTCATCTCTACTCGAAGTTTTCGATGTATAAAAGTTCTCAATTGAACCTCAATATATATATGTATATATATAGAGGGGTGGGTTCAATGGAAAACCACTATACACCTGAAAACTATGGAAACCTACGCATACCGTCCGATTGAGTGCTTTTCATGAAAAACGCGGTGGCATGATCGTAAATGAGGTGATGCATCACGCAGGATTTTGATGCATCACGCGGGAAATTTGATGCATCACGCGGGATTTTGATGCATCGCGTGGGAAATTTGATGCATTTGTGGTGGTGCAGTGCGGTTTTCACAAGTTTTCAGGTGCATGGTGGTTATCCATTGAACCCTATATATATATATATATATATATATATATATATATATATATATATATATATATATATAGTAATAAAATAAGTAAGCTGCTTACCTGTCTGTTTGAGCTGTCTGGCAGCCTGGTTAACTATTCGTTGAACAGTAACCAACGTTTGTAAATAGTTATATTGTTAATTGATCGAATTATAGCATTGATCTCAATGATTCTAATTTTATAGAAATCATGATTTATCTTGTAGTCATTAATCATTCCAAAAATGGCTTGTATGTTTATTGAATTATTGATCATATATTTTATCATAATAATATAAATCAGCACCTAGCTAGCTAATAACTTAGTAAGTATTAAATATATATTATTGGTAGTGATTAATTATGTTGTGAGCTTAGAATTCATTTTTGTGTATCAATTATGGATTAATTGCCAGCTTATTAATTAGCTTGTCGAAATTAAATATTCAAATTATAATTGAATAAATATATTATAGGTTAACGAAAATGTAATAATAATAATAATAATAATAATAATAATAATAATAATAATAATAATAATAATAATAATAATAATAATAATAATAAAAGCAGCTTAGGGTTCCATGGGGTTGGGCATAAAATAAAAAGCTTTAATGGAGGAAGGTGTTGGTCCTTTCAATAAAGCAAAATCTGTGTATCCATCCTTGCCAGATTCTTTTCCTTTCTTTTTAGACTGTAAACTGTTATCAATCTCTCATTCGTTTTCTTTCTTTCTTCCATTTTCAAGCAATCACCCTTCGTTTCACTTTTGTTTTTCCTCGTAATTAGATTTCCTCTTAAACTACGTACTCCTTTACCTTTTTCACACACTCACACTCACATTCACACTCACACTCACACTCACACTCACACTCACCAAAATATATATGTATTGAAGACACCAATTATATATATTCTTTTGACCTCATAATTGATATCTTGTACTACTCCCTCGATCATCATCTTCTAAATCGATCTTCTTTCTAATGGGTACTGAATTTTATATATATATATATATATATATATATATATATATATATATATATATATATATATATATATATATATATATATATATATATATATATATATAGTACGAAAGTACGTTGCATGGTTTTGAGTGGATTCTTGGAGTTTTCTTTAAAGATCCATCATATCTATCCATCTGTAATTAATTGCTACCTACAACATTCACTTAAATTATGCATGCTGCACTTCCAATTCTCTTTGCAGACATATTATTGCAATATCATTACTTACTTACGTACGTACGTATATCCTACCTCCATGATTCCATAAGTTCTTTTACTGCAAGTTCTTTTCTTTTTGTTTTCCTTTATGATTTTATTTATAAGGTGAAGTAATACCGGAATTCTGTATGAATGAATTTAGTTATGTATAACAAGTTTTATATATGGTTTATCTAAACCAAATAAGTATGTACCGGGTTCTGCTAGCTGTACAAAAAAAAAGTATCGGGTTTGGTCAATCTTCAAACCCATTCTTATTAATTTCCAAACCTATGTAATGAGTTTAAAATGTATCGTTTCTAAAACTGCCCCGAATGAGAGGTCTAGCGTTTAGATTTTACGTTAGTTTGAGGGGAAAAATATGTTATTAACTGGCAATTAATTTACTACACCTATTTGAGAACCACATGAATGAGAAGACCTTTATATCATTGAATAGTAGGTCGTTTCTAGATATTTTTGCTGAGAACTCATGTCATTTCAAAATTTCTAAATGATCTATAGAACTAACTAAATATATATATAGATATTGTACCAAACTGATCGATTAAGTCCCCAGTGATATTGCACCATGCAGCTACGACAAATAAAATAGACTTGCCATAAAAAATAAGGCTAGCTTAATTGGATCAATACTACATTTGCTATATATAGAACCGGCTCCATAGATTTATCGCAAGTGAAAAGATTTAAAGGTAATCTGGTATAAGGTTTAATTAGATTTAAGCAACAAGTTCAATATATGATTCTTTCTATATAAAAACCATAAATGTTGCAAAAATCATGTATAGAGTTGAGTATATGAATATATATATACCTTGTTCATAGAAAATCCCTTAGACCCCGATTGTTGATTGGAAAATTTAATTTTTTTTTGAACAAAATAATAAGTTTGGTATACGTAATAGTGCGCTGTTAAACACAAGAGGCGAATCAACGAAGCAAAACCCTTAGCATTCAAGTTTGCATATAGCTAATTTTGAAGTTCATTAATGAGGGAAAATGACCAAATTAATTATGCATAGTGAACAAATTAAATGTCACCTACAATTACGTGCTTAGATAATTTCTTGTTCTTATATATACAGACAACATTGATCAAAATTGTAAACACAAATATGTCTTGAAGAATCTTCCCTAAATATGCATTCTATCAATATCACATGTTTGGTATATAACTTACTGTTACAGAAACCGGATTCAAAAGCATGTATATATTTCATTCAATTCTGGAACTTATAACTAAACGATTTAAACAAGAGCGAATTTCATTAGATATAACGTTACCCAAATAAAAAGATTATTCTTGAAAATAAATACATATATGATTAGCAAAGTAGCACACACTTATACAGAAATTATAGGAACAATATTCCACGTACATAAACATACAGATAAAGTCTTGATCGAAGACGTTATAATAAAATAAACAAACATCTTATAGCACTGTAAAACTAAACTTAACATACAAATTAAGTAAATCCTACCATTAATTAGCTAGTCTCCATCTTCAGCACTGGATCAGGCTTTGATACGTGAAACCCTAAATTAGTTGACCTGGAGACCATACCACCTTCTTTCTAGCTACGTAGGGTTTGAATGATCCAAATTTTGGTTTGGTACTTCAAGACTGCAACACTGAGTTGTAATCAAAATGCATCAAATCATTGGATTAAAGCCTGGTAAGATTACAGGAATTGTGTGATCATATCATCGGTACTTCTCAGAAATCATTCCCAGCCCCTGGTGCACAACTAAAAGACTGATCGATCGACCAGATCGATTATAGGAAATGTGTAGTAGGTGTAGTAGAAGAAGTACTGTTGACACCAGAAAACTCAGCCCATGCATTTCCTCCCCATGGTTGTTGATCCAAAACACCACGGAACTGCCTTGATAAATTTTCACCTCGGTTGTCTTCCATCTTCACCGGAGGATCTACAAGTGTATTGTCAATTCCAGAGTTAGGTAAGCGCATGTCTCCTCCTACGATCGATGATGATGGTGCTTCGGCTACACCATCACTTTGATAGTGAAATAGATTTGCATTACTAGGGACCTCAAATCCAGCCAAGAAAGGCAATCTCCAGTTTTCAACCCCTCCAATTGATAATATATGGTTGAAATTATTCCCAGTGGAGCTGCCACTTCCTAATTGAAAATTTCCCATTTCATTTGGTGGATGAAGTCCACCAAGATTTGAGCTAATATTTCCGCTAACGCCTCCATATTGACCTAGAGAGCTCATGAATGGCAATTGAAGAGACGGGGGATGAGGGAGTTGTGTACTTGCCATAGTCTCGGTGCTACACCTTGATGGACTTTCACTTACAGATTTAGGCCGCCCCGTTTGGCTTGGAGATTTTGAGCGTCTGTTTTTGTTACTCCTTTTGTTCCTTCTACAGCCTCCCCCAACTGGAACATTTCTTAGAGCACCACCCCGTGTCCAGTAGCGCCTGCAAGTCTTGCAAAAGTGTCGAGGTTGCGAGAGGCTATAGTTGTTGTAGTAGCAAAACTTGGTGTTGGTCGAATCACAACGTGGACAGTTTAATCCTGGCTCTGGTATGGGAAGCTTAGCCATCCTTGCTCGATCCACCATAGATCCTGGTCTTATAGAACCTTCTCCACCCGCACCACCACCACCACCACCCCCACCACCACCAGGTTGTGGAGGAGGAGGTGGTGGTGGGAGACTGAGGCTTTCACCACCACCAAGACTTGCTTGTTGATGGTTTGATTGTTGCAACTGACCAAATATATCAACACAATTAGCATATGAAGATAGAATTTAAAAAAAATCAAAAATATTTATAAAATGATGAGCTCACAAGAGGTACTATATATATGTACATGGTATATTCAATAAGAGATTTGAAAAGAATATGTATGAATTGAATGAGCATATATCATCTTTCTTTTACACATATGCTTTTCCTAGCTTTTTCATTCGGATGAAGAAATTAATACGAAAAACCAGAAAACCAAAGAGGCTTAAAGATCATACCTGGAGATGCCAATTGTGGTGATCAAGATAGGGTGGAACAGATGAGAAAACCATGATTTAAATTAAATTGATCTCTCTTTTTCTCTTTTAGAAAGTTTACAAGGGTTTTAATTTTGATAATATGTGAGGGTAGGGGAATCAAAAACGAGAGAATAATATACAGGAAAAGGGAGATTGGAGAGGAGGATAAAAAGAAAAAGATGATGAGGATGGGATGGGATGGCAAAGATAAGGGAGAGGAGGCTTTTGTTTTGCTTATTTCTATTGTTATTTCTATTTTGTAATTTGCATCTCTCTTTTTGTATTCATTATAATAATTAGGGTTCTTGAAGTGAGTGGACAAAGTTTCTTAGCCTTTAAGCTTTCTTATAGTGACGCTGTGCCACAGTACTCTTCATCTTAATTAGTGCTTAGGTAAAAAAGACAGCTACATGCAGTGACCCCTCCATTAATTGATCATATACACACACATATAATTAATCTGTATCTATATATATGTGCATATATGCATGGAGGGAGGGAGAGGATGTTGATTGCTTAATCATAATCAGATCCAGGAGGTTAATTACTGCACATTTACATCCAGGCTAAGTAAATAATTTCCTTAGAAAAAATCTGCTTTAGAATCTACAAAATATTGCACATCTAAAAAATTAATCAAACGTTAATCATGCTAGCTATTTGATCTTGAATTTTTATCGTGCTCAATCACAAGTACCAAAACAAGCTAAAATATGTAATAAGGCTACCATTAGTTTGTAAAATCTCCGCCGCTCAAATTCTTATGAAGCGACTCTGGCGTGGTGTATGTGTTGGTATTTTAGGGTCGAACTCAAATCAATCTTAATTATTAAACCAATTAAATCTTATAGCATTTTTTAAATCTAAATATTCAAGTTTAAAGTTAAGGTTGATCTATCAAATATATATAGTTTTAAAAAATGAATCAGTTTCCTCAAGTCGATCCGAGCTCAATTTTCCATGTGCCTGGCCATTAATTAGTCTCAAGTTCAAATGTAGATTCGAGTTTAAGCTAGCTTGGTCTAACACCTTCAAGTCTAATTCCCACCAGCTAAAAATATAATTGCATAGCTCCGCAAAAATGTGATGGAAGTCCTAACTTCAATCAACACTGTAATGACTGTATACTATCTGATAGCATGATCATGCATAAATACTACCTCTTTTCATAAGATAGTAATGGGTCAAAATATGTGAAAAAAATAGTTAAAATGTGGAATTATATCCACATAACAAATTGACAATATTTTGGAAAGTTCTAAATTAAGCCAAGTATGTTATGTTTTTTAAAGGCACCAAGTTTAATCAGACCAAAAAACCAAGTGGGAATTGCAGCTAGCATAGAATATTTTAATCAAGGGAAGAACCCTTTAACTGAACTCTTTATTTAATTTCTACCCTTTAACGAACTTCTACAATTTTCAACAACATTCTCTCTTTTCCCTTTTTCTTTTTTCCTTTCAACATGACCCCTTCAATTCCTTTTTCTCTTTGATTGCAGTGTCAAAGACAAACATATATTTTACTTGTATCAGTCTTTGTTTCCATTCCCAATTCACTTAACAAAACACAAACTTGTTTTTATCAATATGCAAAGGATTTTATTTATTTATCAGACGACGAATTCGTTTATATTTCCACTGAGATTAATAGTTCAACTAGCCAAGTGACCGAGTTATCATATGAACAAGCCTAACACAACCAACTTTTGCTAACTTGCTATAGAAATATTTTGGGACCTAGCTACAGGGTAAAATCCTTTATTAACGACCAGAATTTCATTAGAATGCATATAGCAAGGTGGTAGAAAAACAAGAAA
>JAANYP010009315.1:0-21168 GCA_020465985.1 Centrapalus pauciflorus | reverse complement strand
GAGGTTGTCAGTTCTTAGGAGGGAGACTGGTGTCCTGGCAATGAAAGAAACAGACTTCGGTAGCCGTATCCACATGCAAAGCCGAATTTGAAGCTACGGGTAGTTGCTGTTCACAGGTTCTGTCGATTCAACAACAATTACGGAATTACGGTTTGACTTATTGTTGGGAAATATTCTAAGTAGTTCAAACTGTTAGTTAGACTTTTCAAGATGTTAGTAGAATTTCTATGTAAGTACAAAGTTCATGCTGTTAGTTGAAGAAGCTCAAGCTGCTAGTACAAAAGTTCAAGCTGCCAGAGTAATTTTCTCAAGCTGCTAAGAGATTCAAGCTGCTCAACAGTTTTATAAACATAATGTGCTGATATGCAGGAAAAGATATTTACACGAAGATTCCAGCATATCTACTATTAGAGAAGTCAGAGTCCTTCAAGGAAACAAATCAGAAAGCATTATAAATACATAGAATAGGTTTTTCTATTGTATTTGAAGTTTCTGCATATTCAAGTCTGTAATTGCTTTTTGTTTAAGTTTTCATAAGCCTCTAAGGTTGTAAAACCCTAAGAACAATTTGTGTTTTTCGTCTAATCAAACAGATTAGAGGTGATTGTAATCATTCTGATTCAGCAATACAAGCAATTATGTTTACTTCTTATGTTTATCTATTTATGAATTCTGAAAGCTTTTATAAAAGTAATTAAGTGTTGTTCCACAAACTTCTTAATTAGACTTTGATTCAATAAAAGATTATTGGTTTACACTCTGATCAATTCAAATCAGTTAATCTTAGGTAGTTAAGTTCAGATCCTGACAAGTGGTATCAGAGCCGCAGGTCGTTCTTTGTTTTTCCAAGTCAAAAGCTTTCTTTTAAACTTTTAATCTTTTGCAATGGAATTTGATAATAGCAGCAGTGGATCTGGGCAAGGACTCAAAGTGCCTATCCTCAAGCCCACTGACTTTGAGATGTGGAAACTCATGATTCAACAACATATTTAATTCATTGATTATGCTATATGGGAAGCTGTTGAATTTCTTCCTGTAGTTGATCCAGAACTTGATGATGAGGGAAAACCCGTCAAAACTCCTCCAAAAACTGAACTTGAAAGAAAGGCTAGAATGAATGAAGTGAAAGCTCTTACACTTTTACAAATAGCCATTCCTAATGCTTATCAACATTAGTTCAAAAAATTTTATACTGCTCATTCTCTTTGGATTGCTTTAGAGAAGAGAATTGCTGGTAATGCCAGTACCAAGAGAAATCAAAAGGATCTTTTGAAACAGCAGTATGAAAACTTTTCTGGTGGCAAGAATGAAAACCTCACTCAAATCTTTGACAGGTTCAACAAACTGATAAGTGAATTGGAAAGTGCAAAAGTCAGCCTGGATCAAGATGAGGTCAACAGAAAGTTTCTTAGATCTCTTGGAGAAGAATGGACAGTTTATGCTGCTCAATGGAGAACAAAAGACACTCTTAATGAAATAGAACTGGATGATCTATACAACAGTCTGAGAGTGTTTGAGACTGAGATTGATACTAAAAAGAAATCTCTTTCTTATAATCACAATACTGCTCTTTTGTCATCTGAAAAATCTAATTGCAGTGATTCCTTTTCAGGTGGTGATGGTAACTCTACTGAAGCTCACTATGAGGCTTTTGTTGCCAATGATAGACTGTTTGCACTAAATGCTAAAGATCTAGAACAGATTCATCCAGATGATCTTGAAGAGATGGATCTGAAATGGCAACATGCAATGCTGACCATGAGGGCCAAAAGGTTTCTAAAAAGAACTGGAAGAACCACCTTTCCAGCCAGAGTAGAAGGCAAACCAGCTTTTGATAAGTCAAAATTTGAGTGTTTTAAATGTCACAAACTTGGTCACTTTGCTAGAGAATGCAGATCTCAAGGACAACAGTCATCAAGGCCTCAGCAGACTAATCAGGCTTCATCATCACAAGCACTTGTCTCTCAAGAAGACAATGTGTTTGATTGGAGTGATCAGACAGAGGAGGAATTTCAAAATCAAGCTCTAATGGCAGAAACATCAACTGTCACCTCCACTGAACTACCATCTGAGGTAAATTCCAAACTTTGCTCTCAAACATGCAAAAATATGGTTAAAAAGTACAGAGATCATAATGAGAGCATGTGTAAAACTCTAGCTAAGATGGAAGAAAGGAGATATGAATACATGCAGGCCATAGAAGATCTTGAAAAACAGATCAATGACTATAAGGATAATGAGATTCAAATGGGACATGATAGAACATATCATGAATGGGAGAAAAAGGAACTAAATAACAAAATAGAATCCCTAAATAAAAAGGTAGAATAGACTGAACAAAAGGTGTTGGAGGCTAATAAGAAACTAGAATCTGTCAATATAGATCTAGGTAACTTCAAATTGGCAAATCAAAAGCTAGAACACCTAATGGAAGTCCAATTTAAAGATAGGGTTAAATCTCAGGTTCATCCCAAAGAAGGTATAGGCTACAGAGCTACTCCACCCCCATACAACAACAAATACATTCATCCAATGAGTGAGGTTGCTGATAGGCTTGTCAATGAACCATTAGCTGAGTCTATGACTACTGTAGATCCTATCCTTGATAACAGTCCTGAATATAAAGAAGATCAGATTCAAAATAGAGACTGTGAGTGCACAGCAGTTGAGACACAAAACAATGAGTGCACCTATAGAAATCCAAATTCCCAATAAGAAAGGAAAGGAGAAGATGAGTGTATGCAATGCTGCTCCACAAGTTTCTGTACCTTCTAATTGTAACACTGCATCTTCTTCAAAGAATAATAAAAAGGGTAAAAATGTTCCAGTCTGCACATGACAAAAGCATGGTGTCCAAAAGTTTCCCAAACAACAGCAGGTAAGGGGAAATCAGAGGAACAAGAACCAGAAATTGTGCAATAAAACTGGTTCTCCAATTCAAATAGTCAAAAAATGTTTTCATTGTGACAGAAAGAATCACTTGGCCAGAGATTGTTTTTATAAATCATCTGTTCCAAAACAGACTGTGATTCATCAAAAGACAACCTCTCAAAAATCAAAGAATTTAAAGGCCAAACCTCCTACTGCATCAGTTCCAAAGAAAACAGTTGATCACAGGTTCTCAAAAGTTAATAAGAAACAGTCCACACACCAAAAACAAGTTTTAGCTAAACCAAAAGTAAATTTTAAACAAATATGGTGTGTTAAAGGTACAAGCTCAGGTGAACCTGTTGATACAAATGTTGAAACTGCCAAGTCTAAAGTTGAGACTGCTAGTGCAAATTCTCAAGCTGTTAGCACTACAGACTCAATTTAGACTGGTAGGCTCAAAATTAGGACTGGTAATGGATCATCTGAGACTGTTACTGAAAAGAATGGACAAAATACCTGGATACCTCATGTGCTAACTAAGTACTCTCCACAAAATCCATCAATAGATCTTACTAAGTATAAGAAATCAAAGACAGTATTTAGTTATGTTAATGCACAAGGACAACCCAAAATCAACTTGGTTTGGGTTTACTCCACTACTAACTAAGCTGTTATTTGTGCAGGGCAACCACAGGTCACCACATAAAACAAGATGGCATTTGGACAGTGGATGCTCTAGGCACATGACATGCAATTCTGAGTGCTTGTCAAATTTCAAAGGATTTGATGGAGGATTTGTTGCATTTGGAGGCAATTCCAAAGGAGGTAAGGTTACAGGTAAAGGTACTGTTAATGCAGGCAACATGACTTTCAATGATGTTTTGTATGTTGAACAGCTTAAGTATACTTTATTGAGTGTGTCTCAAATCTGTGACAAACAAAATATTGTTTGTTTACAGATTCTGAGTGCATTGTCCTTTCAAAAGATTTTAAAATTCCTGAAAATATTGTTTTACTAAGAACACCAAGAAAGGACAATGTATACTGTTTGGACACAGAACTTTTATCCAAATCAAGTACTTTAAGCTGTTTGATATCCAAAGCATCATCCAATGAGTCTGCTCTTTGGCACAGAAGGATGTGTCATATGAACTTCAAATCCATGAATATTTTGGTCAAAAGGAATCTGGTAAGAGGTTTACCACAAAAGGAGTTCATATGTGATGATCATTGTGTAGCATGTCTCAAAGGCAAGCAACACAAAACTTCTCATAAGGCCAAAGAAGTAAATTCAATCTCATCTGCTCTTCATCTGATTCATATGGATCTATTTGGTCCAACATCTGTTTTGAGTTTGAATAAAAGGGCTTACTGTTTAGTTATTGTTGATGATTTCACCAGATTTACTTGGGTTTACTTTCTTAGGTCTAAAGATGAAACTGCTGAGCTGGTTAAGTCATTTGTTCTTAAGATAGAAAACCAATCCAACTCAAAAGTTAAGGTGATAAGATCAGACAATGGAACTGAGTTTAAAAATCATATTCTAAACAGTTTCTGTGAGTCCAAAGGTATTGCTAGGCAATATAGTGCACCAAGAACACCACAGCAAAATGGTGTAGCTGAAAGAAAGAACAGTACATTAATTGAGGCTGCTAGAACCATGCTAGCTGATTCAAAACTGCCAATAACCTTTTGGGCAGAAGCAGTCAACACAGCCTGTTATGTTCCAAATAGGGTACAGATTGTTCAATCACAAGGGAAAACTCCATATGAGTTATTTCATAATAAATTACCCCTAATAGCCTTTTTCAAATCTTTTGGATGTCCATGTACCATTCTTCACACTAAGTCTCACTTAGGGAAGTTTGAAAGTAAGGCTGAAGAAGGCTTCTTTGTAGGATACTCATATCAAAGCAAAGCCTATAGAGTATATAACAGTGTGTCTAAAACCATTGAAGAAAGTGCAAATGTTGAATTTAATGAAAATACTGCAAATGTCAAAGGCACTGGTCCTGATTGGTTGTTTGATTTAGATTCACTCACAAATTCTCTAAGCTTTTTGTTGAGTATACTGCAGAATCTGATGAACACAGGTTTGAAGCTGTCAATGCAAATTCTCATGCTGGTAGCACAAATGATCAAGTTGTTGGCACAAAATTTCAAACTGCTGCAGATTCAAATAGTTGGGATGAGTATACAATTATACCACTTCTGTCTTGTGACCCTCCAGGGGTTCTGAATGCTCAACATGATTCAAATCCAGACACTGAAGTGCAACTCCCAAGTCCTGAGAGAACAGCTCCAACTCAAAGGGAAACAGTCCCAGATTCAAGTCAAGCTGTTCCAGAAGATGAACCATCAACTGGTCCTGATGGAGATGATACAAATCTTGGATCCTCTTTTCAGACAGATAGAGAGCCTACACTCAGGGTTCACAAGTATCATCCTCTCAATCAAATAATGGGTGATCCACGTACACCTGTGCAAACAAGGAAAATTGTTCAAAATGAGACTGCTGCTGCTGAACCAGCAGTTCATGAATTTAGTCTAGCTGCATTTGAACATGTCTGTTTCATGTCTCAGCTAGAACCTAAAAAGGCATCAGAAGCTTTGAAAGATTCATCCTGGATTGAAGCAATGCAGGAAGAGCTACTACAATTCAAGATTCAGAATGTATGGACACTTGTTGATCTTCCTAAGGGTAAAAGGGCCATTGGTACAAGATAGGTGTTCAGAAACAAGAAGGATGAGAGAGGGATAGTCATAAAGAACAAAGCAAGACTAGTAGCACAAGCGTACACTCAAGAAGAAGGCATAGACTATGATGATGTCTTTGCTCTAGTGGCAAGAATTGAAGCTATCAGACTGTTTTTAGCCTATGCAAGCTTCAAAGGCTTTAAAGTGTATCAGATGGATGTGAAGTCTGCTTTTCTGTATGGCACAATTGAAGAAGAGGTCTATGTGTGTCAGCCTCCTGGTTTTGAGGACTACAAGTATCCAGACAGAGTCTACAAGCTAATCAAGGCTCTCTATGGACTCCATCAAGCTCCCAGAGCATGGTATGACACTTTGTCATCATACCTTCTACAGAATGGGTTCAAGAGAGGCACTCTGGACAAAACACTATTCACAAAGTCCATCAAAGCTGAGATTCTGCTTGTACAAATCTATGTTGATGATATCATCTTTGGCTCAACAAATGATTGTCTGTGCAAAGAGTTTGAGGCATTAATGCACAAAAAGTTTCAAATGAGTTCAATGGGGGAACTCACTTTCTTTCTAGGATTGCAGGTCAAGCAGCAGCCCACTGGTCTCTTCATAAGTCAATCAAAGTATGTTAAAGACATACTGGAAAAGTTTGGGTATCAAGACACCAAAACTGCAAGTACTCCTATGGATGCTCACAAGCAGCTCCATACAGACAAAGATGGCATAGATGTGGACATTCATTTATACAGATCTCTTATAGGATCTCTTATGTATCTAACATCTTCTAAACCTGATATTATGTTTGCTGTTCGTGTGTGTGCTAGGTTTCAATGTTCTCCAAAGGACTCCCATTTGGTTGCTGTTAAGAGAATCTTTAGATATCTTAAAGGCCAACCACATTTAGGCCTCTGGTATCCTAAAGACTCTCCTCTTGAGTTAACAGCCTATTCTGACAGTGATTATGGAGGATGCAACATTGACAGAAAATCCACAACTGGTGGATGTCAATACTTGGGAACAAGATTGGTCTCTTGGCAGTGCAAAAAGCAAACAACTGTTTCCACTTCATCTACTGAAGCAGAATATGTTGCAGCTGCAAGTTGTTGCTCCCAAGTGATGTGGATTCAGAATCAGCTGAGAGACTATGGTATGAACTTCCTATCCACTCCCATTTATATTGACAATTCAAGTGCAATTAGCATTGTACAAAATCCAGTGAAATTTCCCAAAACCAAGCACATAGAAATTAGATTTCATTTTATAAGGGATTGCAATGAAAAGAAATTAATCCAAGTTACCAAAATTCACACTGATGATCAGTTAGCTGATCTATTTACAAAACCATCTGATGTAGGAAGATTCACCTTCCTAGTATCAAATATTGGTATGGTTAATATGGATTAATTTGTTTTCTTTGTACATATGCTTGATTAAGGGGGAGTTACCGTTTCATTAGCAGTCGCCTAATTTTCAACTAACAGCTTGAGTATTTTCTCAAGCTGCTAGTTCATTTTCTCGGACTGTTAGTTGTTTCACTTGATCTGTCAAAGTGTGCAGGGTAATATGGTCATTTCCATAAGTGTGTGCGCAGGTTTAGATATTTTCAAAATCTTTAAAGGTTCCAGTTTCGTTCTATTGTAACTACCAGTTGCAAAATATCTTCCAGAACCCTTCTTGATTCTCTGAAACAATTCCCACGCACATCACTGAAACCCTAAATCCTTCGTTCAATCAATGGAGTTTGTTAAAGAACACAACTGTTTACCCTACTCACTCAAACATGATGATCTTGAACCGTTCCATGACATGATGGACTTCCTTCGAAGTTCCTATATCCATCATGCCCTCAATACCAACCCCACCATATACATCTCACATATTGAGCAGTTCTGGACCCATGCTTCTTTAAAAACCATCAATGGAATCTCCTCTTTTACATCCAAAATCGATGGCAATATTATCACAGTCACTGAGGAATCCATCAGACAACATCTGCATCTTCAAGATGCCTCAGGTATAACAGACCTATCCCTTAATGCTTTACATACTGGTCTTTACAACATTGGATATAGGGGTCCTGCTGATTCTTTTACTTTCTTTAAAGCACACTTTTCACCTAAATGGAAATATCTTGTGCATATCATTCAGCAGTGTATTAGCCCTAAAAGAACTGGTTGGTCAGAATTTTCATCAAACATTGCCACTGCCTTAGTGTGCTTTTCAACAGGCCAACAGTTCAATTTTTCAAATATGATTTTCCAGGGGATGTTAAGGCATCATTCCCTAAAGAATGGGAAATTTTTTATGTATCCTAGATTTTTAGCAGAAATAATCACAAAGAGTTATACAAATTTTCATATACATAAGAGGATACATGTCTCCCATAGGCACTCACTATGTTCTATTAAAAGGCTTCTAAAGCCAAGTGCCAATTTTTTGAGTGTAGATGTCTCATTGCCCTCTGCAATGATGGGCATCATTCCAAGAAATAGAGGAGAGGGTCCTGAGCAGGCTCAGCCTAACATTACTGCTTCACCCCCAGGACCCCAACCCACTCCTCATGATACTCAAATGCCTTCTGTTTCTATTGTTAAGCCCACATCCCCACTCCTACTATACAAAAGGAAAAGAGGACCAGGAGCTCCTTCCTCCTCAGCCCTCATACAAGAGCCAAATAACCCTGTGCAGGAGGACACTTCTGCACAGAATACCCAAAGGGCACCAATTGAGGTCACTCCCAACCTCATTCAGGAGGTGGACATCTCACCAGAGATTGTCCATATGGGTTCTGTGGCTGACACTACTGTTGCTTCTGCACAAGAGGCACAGGACAGTGCCAACATCACTAAGACCACACCTATGGCAACAGAAGGTGTGCAAGCACCAACTGGAAGTCCCCAGTACCAAGAACAGAGGGGCCCAGAGGTTTCTACTTCTGGTATTCATGCCAGTGATAGATCACAAGCACCAACTTCGTTTGCTGATCTTGAGGCTAGTCTGCAACTAATGCTATTGACGGATCCTAAGCTGCAACCTGTTGTTGCAATGTTGGAATACCAACAGTCCATCATTGCTGCACAGGGGGCACAAATAATTGCACTCAGGCAGGCAGAAGCGGCTCAAAATCAAAGAATGGATTATCTCCATAAAGGGTTTACCCTATGTGGGAATAAGATCATTCAATTAGAGCGCATGATTCAAACCCAAGTGGCAAAGGTTGTAGGTCCTCCTAACCAAACCAATGCTTCCAAAAAGGGGGAGAATCAGGATATCCCTAAATCAGTTCAAGCAGCTCCAACAGTCAATCAGGAGATCCCTAAATCAGTTCAAGCAGCTCCAACAGTCCAAGAATCTAGGCTAACAGTCCCAACAGCTTCTCAAGCTGTTAGCCTAGAAACTCAAGCTGCTTCTACAAAAGCAACTGGAGTTGTTATAAGAGAAGGAATTCAAGCTCCCATCAGTTCAGTCCAAGCTACAACTTCTGCTACAAAAGATAAGGGAAAGGGCATTCTTATTGAGTCTCCAAAGCACAAATTTTCTACCAGAGAAGCCCAGATTGCCTTTGATGCTGAGATTGCCAGAAAATTAGCAGAAGAACAAGATCAGGCTTTAGACCAGCAAACCCATGCTCCAATACAAGATGATGAGACCTTAGGAGATTACCTAAGAGTGTTTGTGGTCAAGGAAGGTGAAAGGAAGAGAAAGATGCCAACAGGGCATTCAAAGGCTGAGCATAGAAGATTTCTGATTAATTTTGCCTTTGCAGCTGGTATCCCAAAGAAGATGGCTCAGTCCATGAGCATAGAAAGGCTGCAAGATATCCATGACAAGGAAATGGAGACTAGTAAGGTAGCCAAAGTCTCCCAAGAAGTCTAAAGATCACAAGACCCAGCTCAAGCTGATATAAGTAATGTTCAAGCTGCTGCCAGTGATCCTGCTCCTTCTGTTCAAGCTGTTGCTCCTATTCCTCAATCAGAGTCAATCTCACAAGCAAAGTTTGATCAGGTCAAAAGGGTGCTGTTTGAGCATCAGCTACAAAAAGTAATGGAGATTGAAAAGTCCCCCGCCCAGCATGATTTCTCGAAACCTCTTATTACTTACTGGTATGCTAAGCCAATGGATAACATTGACTTAAGATATCATTTTGTAGTAAGAAGAGAAACTGGTCCTGAAGAAGAATATAAAAGTTTGATGCATATGGCTAAAGGGATGACCAGAGATGAGCTAACAAGAATGTATCATGTTGGGACTGCAACTCAAGTCAGATCTTCACTCCCACAAGTCAAGCAAGCCATTAAAGATTTATAGAGTATTTTTGATCCTGAATCTATAAGGAAAGATATAGAGAATGCAAAGGACATGAAGATCAAACAGGTTGATCTGTTTGTCAAATCAAAGACTTACAGAATCAGATTTACAGATGGATCTGGTATGTTCTTCAATTTTGAATTCTTTGATCTTCCAAAGGCTATGCTACTTCAAATGAGGTCAGTAAGGATATATTGTGATAGAGAAGATTTGAAGAGAGAATTTTTGAAGGCTGTCAATCAGAAACTTGCACAGTTGTAAGTTTTTGGAAGCCTTGGTTTGTAAATAACAGTATACTTGTTTTATTTCCTTATTTGTATAGAACTTAAAGTCTTTTGTAAAGAATTTAAGTTAGGGGGAGATTGTTGGGAAATATTCTAAGTAGTTCAAACTGTTAGTTAGACTTTTCAAGCTGTTAGTAGAATTTCTATGTAAGTACAAAGTTCATGCTGTTAGTTGAAGAAGCTCAAGCTGCTAGTACAAAAGTTCAAGCTGCCAGAGTAGTTTTCTCAAGCTGCTAAGAGATTCAAGCTGCTCAACAGTTTTATAAACAGAATGTGCTGATATTCAGGAAAAGATATTTACACGAAGATTCCAGCATATCTACTATCAGAGAAGTCAGAGTCCTTCAAGGAAATAAATCAGAAAGCATTATAAATACATAGAATAGGTTTTTCTATTGTATTAGAAGTTTCTGCATATTCAAGTCTATAATTGCTTTTTGTTTAAGTTTTCATAAGCCTCTAAGGTTGTAAAACCCTAAGAACACTTTGTGTTCTTCATCTAATCAAACAGATTAGAGGTGATTGTAATCATCCTGATTCAGCAATACAAGCAATTTTGTTTACTTCTTATGTTTATCTAATTATGAATTCTGAAAGCTTTTATAAAAGTAATTAAGTGTTGTTTCGCAAACTTCTTAATTAGACTTTGATTTAATACAAGATTATTGGTTTACACTCCGATCAATTCAAATCAGTTAATCTTAGGTAGTTAAGTTCAGATCCTGACACTTATACTCATACTCCTATTAGGATAGACAAACAATCCACGATAGCTATAACCAATAATTCGATAAAGCACAGTAAGACTAAGCATATAGATATACGCCATCATTTTATTCGTGACTGTGCAGAGAAAAACCTGATTAAATTGGTAAAAGTCCCAACGAAAGACAACTATGCGGATCTGTTCATAAAAGCATTTGATAGATCACGCTATCAGTTGTTAGTCCAACTAAACGGGATGCGATATCCAGAGTAACCTGACCTTAGTAGATAATCTTTTTTTTTAATTTTTAATTTTTAGTTTGTCTTTTTAGTTAATTTACTTATATATATATATATATATATATATATATATATATATATATATATATATATATATATATAAAGTAATAAATACATAAAAAGAGAAAAAGAGAAAAACAAAAATTAAGGAGAGAGGTCTTAGAGTTAAAGGTTCAACAAGACGAGATTTAGCGAATGACGGGTCGTCGTTGTGACCCGCATAAATAATCCTTAAATCTACTATTTAGCTCAGAGAAGTAAGGGTCGAATCCACAGGGAGTGCATATGTAATTAGGGTTAATCGGCTAGCATTGTGAGTTTTATTGAAAGCACTTAAATTGTGAATCGAGTGAATTGAATGATTTGTTTGGATTAATGACTTACGACTAAATTGTGACTAAAATTAATGACAAATAACTAACGAACTAATTAACAACGCAATTTGAAGAAAACCATTTACGAATTCACTACGGCATAAGTTATTACTTAATTGAACATCATGCAATTGTCACAAAGACATAACCAATTACGCAGTCATATTAATCACGAACACTTTAATCAATAAATTTCGGCATAACGCATGCAATATTCATTACTTGTCTTAATCGCTAAAAAATTGGACTCGGCACAAATAATAACACCAGTATGAACTATCTTGATTTTACCAGTTAAATCATTCAATCATAACGATAACCAATAGTACATCATTTGTGTAACAAGAAATTTTCAATAATCATAAACACATCAATGCAAACTAATGTTCAATAAAATAACACTTAGCCGTAGATGCTCCGCAAATGGTTATGGTGGTTTGGCCACTCATCGTATGCTCTTCAATGATGTTGATCGGAGACATAGTTGTAGTCTTGCGAACCACCGTCTTCGTACTTGTATTGTGAATCCACTCCGGCAGGGCTTCGCCACTCTCTTTAACACTTTCGGGCCCTCCAAAAACGATTGCAAATGTTTTGTATTTATAGAGGACAAATGGTTTAGGGTTTTGGGCTCAAAAACGCGCCTGCAGCATTTTTGTGCCGCAGGGGCGTAATCCTGCGCCCGGGGTACGGCTAGCCTGCGCTGTAACTGATTTTGAATTCGAAAATCACTGTTTTGGGGCGTAGGGTGGGCGTAGCCCTACTCCTTGACCTGATCGGTTCGTGTTGAATTTTCTCGGGGTGCCTTGAATGACTTTCAGTGTCATTTGCACATTCTTCGACTCTACTTGCGAGATGAAACATGAATATAAACATGAGTGATACGCCTCGGAGTCATTGATCATCGATAACAGCACCGTGTTAATATTCACACTACTCCTAGTTCTCACACCAGTATTCGGATTCCCTATGATACTCTCAATTGGATAATCCTTGTTTATCTTAGATGTCTCAATCTCATAGACCCGAAGATTATCTTCTAAGTTTGATCCTATTTCACCTAACGGGGGTACAACTTCAGACTGTACATTCTCTTCCTCATGATCACTGTCATCGGAGTTAGAAGCATCTGTCTGATTCTCGTTTGTAGGTAATTCAGGTTCATTCTCTGTTGGTGACCTATCTTCATTCGTTGTAGGCTCAGAAGTTGATAGAATGCCTGACTTTGGAAAACCTTGACAGTCGTCATTCAGATTTAATGACGAGAAGTCATTCTCCACTATACCTGCATTTCCATTAACTGGTATGTTAAATGATTTAAACAATAAGTCATAATCAAATAACCAGTTTGGGGGTCATGTGAATAACTCGTCACATCTATGTTAAACACAATTTCTACCGTACCGTTTGTTTTGTTAAAAACTCTTTTGTTTGGTGAGTTAGGGACATAACCTATGAAGTATCCTTTGTTAGCCTTTTCACCAAACTTAGGTTGATGTTTTGTTTTCATTAAAGTACACGGTACCCCAAACGGTTCAAAGCCTGTTAAATTAGGTGGTCTTTTATTCAGAACTTAATAACAAGTTTTGTTCAATGATAGTAAGGACCCGGTTTAAAAACGTGACATGCGGTATTCACTGCCTCCCCCCAAAACATGGTAAGAAGCTTTGAATCCGAGAGCAAGGTCCTTGCTGCCTTAATCAAAGTCCTGTTCTTTCGTTCTGCCATCCCATTTTGTTGTGGCTCATATGGTGCACTAAATTGATGCACTATGCCTTTGGATAGGCAATATACACCAAAAACTGTGTTTTTAAATTCAATTCCATTATCAATCCTGATACGTTTTACCCTCGTCCCGTAGGAATTTTCGACTTCGTCTAAGAACCCAATCAACTTTCCAGCTGTTTCGTACTTCGTACCTAAAAAGAAAACCCATGAAAAACGTGAGTAAGCATCAGTGATAACTAAAAAATACAAACTATCACCTATACTCCTTTTGTTGATAGGACCGAAGATATCAATATGCAGCAAATCGAAGGTGGAAGCTATCGAGTTCTGAGATTTCGACTTATGTGACTTCTTGTGTTGTTTGCCTTTCTTGCACGGTACACACTTGTCGTCGAACTGAAAAATCTTCAGTGGGACACCTTGCACCAGACCATGTTTAGTGATGTAATTCATTTTCCTTTGGTGCAAGTGTGCCATGCATTTGTGCCATAAGATGGATTCGGACTCTGATGCTTTGGATATAAGACAGATTGTTCCCATCGACAAATCTGATATGTTCATGTCCATCATGAAATCATTCTTCATTGGGGCTCTCATCATTATCCACTCTTTAGGTACTTTAAATCCCGGTTTCAGCACTAACGCCTTAGTTTCAGTAAAGAGTACTGAATTCTTCTTATCACAGATTTGAGATACACTAGTGAGATTATGATCAAGTTTATCAACATGGTAAACTTGATCAAGTGTGATAGTCCCATTAATGACCACTCCCGTTCCAGTGATATGTCCTCCCTTGTTCCCAGCGAATGATACGAATCCATTGTTCCCTCCCTTGAAGTCTGTGAGTAGACTCCTTTCCCCAGTCATGTGACGAGAGCAACCACTGTTGACGAACCACTTGTTGTTTAGACCTGTAGTTAGCTCCTGCACATGAAAGAAAACAAGTTAGTTATCATGGGGAACCCAAGCCATGACTGACTTGGTAATACCATTCTCATCCATACGTGAACTTCTTCAAATACCCATCTCTCCTTTCAGGTGACTTAGGTTTTTGATTGAGAACCTGTTGTGGTGCTGAGTGATTCAAGTTCACTCTTGGCCTTTGGGTAGTCATTTGCTGTTGAGCCCTTGAATAGTTCTATTATAAGGCATTGCAGATTGTTATCCCTGGGTTCTACCTGGTGTCTGTTGTCTTTGAGGTGTGAGACCTAACTGGAGTGTAAGTCCTTCTAGGTGTTGTACTCCTATAAGCTTGTTGAGGTCCTGACAGAGACTGATTAGGGACTCTATTCGGCGAATTAGTCCTAACCACTTCATTTGGTCTAACCGACACAGGTACTTGTCTATCAGCGATTTTAGGTGTTGCATTCACAATCTTCTCAGTGTTTTGAGAACCACTTGTGCTAGCAATACTAGATATTGGTCTTTGTTGTTCTGGCTTTCCTACAGCAGGTCTAGAGTCTGGTTTAAAAGGTGTAGACTCTACTTTCTTATACGGACAGTTAGACGCAACATGACCCTTCTCATGACATCTAAAGCAAGACATCTTATCAATCGACTTCTTATAGGTGCCCTTTGACTTTGGTGTCTCACTAGTGTCATTTTCTTTCTTTTCAACTATCGTGACTACTTCCTCTTGTTGATTATTAATATCAGGCTTAGCTTCTCCTAGAGTTTGGTCACTAGAAGACTGCACAAACTTAACCTTCTTAATCTTAGAGTTAGTAGTAGACACCTTAGTTGGTTTGTCCTTATCAAATTCAGTTTCAGCTGCTACCTCTGACTCGACTGGTTTATCAGTTTTACCCTGAGGTTGAGGCACATAATTATCGTTGAAAGGTGGAGGACTCTCTTGATAACCTAATCCTACTGGTTTCTTAGACTGCCGTTGAGCATCTAAGATTTTCCCTAGATTTAGTGACGAGTTCCTAAACTTTTCTAACTTACTATTTACCTCAGCAACTTTAACCCTTGATTCTACTAGCTCAACCTTCTTAATGGTAAGTTCTTTGGTTAAAGCCTTAATATGCTCATACATAAGTTCTATCCTGACACATTGTTCACTTAATTTGTCTTTTAAAACTATAGCATCTTGAGCATCTACTTTCAGCTTATTCCTTAGATCTTCCTTAATGTCTAAGAGACTAGCATTATCTGATTTTAGTGATTCGATTTGAGCAGTTAAGTTGTTATGTGTTTCTAGAACTAAGTTCAACCTATCATTTGAAGTAGCACGTAAAACACATAAGTTATGAAATGTATAAAACTTCAGAATTACCCTTTTTGTGATCTGATTCCACGTTATCCATTTGTGTAGCAAACTCCAGAATGGTCTGATTATCTGACTTCTCCACCATCAAAGGACTTGTATCATTCTGTTTGTTGTCCTTAGTCATTTCCTCTGCTCCGTCATCCCCAGTTTCAGTCACTTCAGCCATGAAGGCTCTAGCGTTAGACTCCGGATGAGTAGTCCAATCGTAGGTTCCATCAAGTTGTCTGTCAGATGTCACATTAGTTAACAGACCAGCGATGGCAACTTGATTCCCAAAACCAGCAGATTGATATCTCCCTTGGTTCTGATTCAGATTATTCTCTACCTTAGGTCTTTGACACTCTCTTTGTCACACACCGTTACCCCGGTTGGCAACGAAGTGTGACGTCGCGGAAGCGTAACCATAATCATAATGAACGACCACTATATGGACGTTTTCAAAAATACATCAATATGACTTTAAAGATAGAAATGTTTTACATAACCCGAAAATGATAAAGAGTAGTTCGCAAGATACAGAGATTTAAATACATAATTAAATTATCCAAAATAATGCAAATAAATCTCCGACGGTTTGAAAAGAATGCGACTCCTTAAGTGCGGAAGCTTGAAAATACTTCCGATGCGATGCACTTGCCTTAATTTCCTGAAAATACACGCTAAAATACGTCAACAAAATTGTTGGTGAGCTCATAGTTTTACACGTAAATCTGACTTGTATGGACAACAATAGTAGAGTTTCAATTTATAAAATCATAAATTACATGTTATGTATTACCTATAAACCATCATGCAACCGAAGACTAATTAAAATGAGTTTGCTCCGTGCAGTATTCCCATACGTAATACCGTGTGTTGAATATATATGCACTCGCTGTTAGCCGACCCGAACTAATCCGAATGGGGGACATGACTCCCGATAGATCTATCCACAAAATATTCGCACTTACAAATAAATGCAATTAACGGTTCATGATATAAGGGCTGATGGAATCACATGTGTAATACACAATAGAAATGAAGATGTTTTCATGTCCATATAAAAACGAAGCATGTATTTCAACCCCAAAATATAACATTGTGAAAATAGGGGCAATGAGGACACACCGAGATTGCGATGGTAAAAACGACCGTAAAAAGCTATTTAGCGTAAATGGATGGATGATGCGTCGAGTGAGTTTAATCGAGTCCTAAATGATAATAAGGACTTAATATCTCTAATATACGATGATATATATATATATATATATATATATATATATATATATATATATATATATATATATATATATATATAGATTTTTATTTTAATTCACCCAACATTACAAGTTTATAAATAAAAAACGCTTAAAATGTCAAGTTTATATATATATATATATATATATATATATATATATATATATATATATATATATATATATATATATATATAATTTTCCAGCTTTTTCGGAGGTTTTTGGGCATACTTTGAGGTTGTTTTTGACCAAGCTCCAAAATGTTTTAGGCTTTGGTTTTCTAGGACATTAAACTACTATATACAAAAGATTTTTAGAATCAAGAACGGCCATATTTCGAGATGTTTAGGTTGGTGAAAAAGCTCGTTAAAAACCTTATGTTGGTCATTTTTGAGCTGTCAAACTTTCGGTTACCCAAATAATTTCTGGAGGTCTTAAACTCCAAAATAAATTATGAAAACTTCCAGATTTATAGTTAAGACATAGATCTAACTTTTGAGACAAGAATCAACTTATTTCGTTAAGTTATGAATTAGTTATGATTTTTCAAAGTCGATATAAATTTTCTGCCGAAAATCCGCAGTTTATAACCTTGAAATAACTTATGATTCTTGTTGTTTATTCAAAGACTACTTGTATAAAAAGTTAGAAAAGTTATAAGACACATATATATCACTTGTTTTCATAATATTAGCACTCTTATGATGTGTTCATATATTCATAAATGCATTTAAAGAAACAACTTAAAAATAAAAACTAGAAACTTATAAACTTGAGTTTTTATGAAACTTGTTGTCGTTGGTGATTATATATATTATGCAAGACTTATATAAACATAATTATATGATGAAATAAGTTAGTCTTTAACTACTTTGAAGTGTTTAGAATATGATTTTGAGTAGAAGTTGAAATCCTTGCAAGACTTGCACCAAAACTCTTGAATTTCTTGAAGAACACTTGAATGCAAAAGTTTGTGATGTGTGTGTGTATAGATCCGGTTTTAAGAGAAGAAAAGGAGATGTTTTTGTTGTTTGAAGTGTGGAAAAGAAGTGAGAAATGAGGTCTTATTTATAGGCAAAGTGTTTGGTCTTTCAAATGATGAAAGGCATGGATGAAAAGGTAGAGTGCACTTTTAAACAAAATGATTGTGTTTAAAGTAATATTTAAAAAATAAAAGTCAAACTCTAATACACACATGCCTAAAATCCGGCCATGCATGTATTTATACATGTATTTATATTTTTTTTGTATAAAGGTATTTAGAAATGTATTCTTGTATTTCCCTTTTCTTGTAATTTCAAAAATACTTATGGATGCATTGTTTTAATGAATTGTTTTAGTCTTGCATAATTAATGTTAAGTAATTGTATTAGTGTTTGATTAGTGTCACTAATCATAGTTTAATTATGTACTTAGTTGAATTAATCCTTCATAACGTAAATTTATCGGATTAATTGATTTCCCGATTCATCGCACCGATGAATTTGATTCTAATTGAGTTGAATTTTCTAATAAACCTTGTTAATCACTTGATTAATTTCTAATGACCACTGATTAGGTTATAATTGACTATTAAATACAGATTAGGTCATTGTTTCTAACCTGGTTTAGTGTCGGATGTTACACTCTTACAAAGTGTCCTAGTCCCTGACAATTGTAACACTTAACCTTTGATTTGTTAAATCCGACCTTGTTTTTCCCAACATTCAGATTTCTCCTAGTCCTTTTCATGAACCGTTTGACCCTCTGAGTCACCATGGCTAATTGCCATTGCAGGTCCATTTCCTCTAAGTCATCTGGATCCACCTGATCATAGTCTTCATCCCATAAAGCATGATCGTTTATCTTCTCCTGGACACAATTTCCGTATGCTGCAACGAATGAAGCCAAAAGATTTAAATGATTTTCAGCCGATTGTGCACTCATAGGAATCTTTGTGTAATGTTGAGGAGTGGATGCGGAATGAGTCAGTTTTTCTTCCGGTTTAGAATACCCTAAGAATGCCCGACTACTAGTGTCTTCTGACTCAAATGAGATGGGCTCTGTTCCCGTGTAGAATGCAGTAGCTGACTTCAGTTCACTTGTGATCGACGATTTTGTGTTTTCAAAATACATTTCTGGATCCTGGTTGATCATATTCCCGTTCCTTCTTTTGTAACTGAAAGTTGTAAGCCCTCAGTGTTCCTATAACACCTTCTAGAGTGAGAGTCTCAAATTTTTCTTCATCATGCTTTATAAGAGCTGTGTACATTTCCCACTTCGCAGGTAAAGCATCAAGAAGCTTTTCTATCTTCTCAGTCTCTTTATAATCAACATCTTGATTATCCAGCTCTGTCAATAGATGGTAAAATCTAGTTATAGTCTCATCCAGCTTTTCGGTTTTCAATGCTTTGAAAATCGCGAACTGCTGTTTCAGCATCTCGGTCCTTCCCTTGCGAACCCTCGGATTTCCCTCACACCGCTTCTCGAGAGCATCCCATAGCTCTTTAAAAGTTCGATGATTCCTCAAGGTGTGTAGAATCTCCTGAGGTAACGCCATACGAATAATGGAGAAAGCTCGGTTGTGGGCCTCATAAAGTTTCTTATCATCATCCTTCTTTTTCTGATATGTTAAGACTCTTTGACGACCTTCAAACTCTTGCGTCGGTGGAACATATCCCTCGTCGATACAAATCCACATGCGCATATCGTTGAAACGAGCAAAATCAGCAAATCGGTCCTTCCACCAATAATAGTCTTCCAACTTCATCCGTTTTGGCAGAGAATTTTCCTTGCCGACCTCATGATCCATTTCAATGAATTTTTGTAAACTTGACATCCTGTCTAAACCTTTTGTTTTCGAACTTAAATTATTTAATTTAAAATTAATTTAAAATAAATCCCTTCGAACTTAAGTATGTTTGAATTAATTTTATCTTAAATTCGTTTGAAATTAAATTCGAATTTATGTATGTTCAAAATCAACAAGTTCGACTGACTAACAAGTTCGAAAAGCTCTGACAAGTTCGAATTGTACTTAATTTTCTGACAAGTTCGATATCTGACAAATTCGATGCTAGCAAGTTCGAATTTCTGCCAAATTCGAATGAAGCCCTAAATTAAGTTCGAGAGGAACGTATTTCTGACAAGTTCGAATGAACCCTAATACCCTCCATGTTCGAGCGCCGCAAGTTCGAGAAACGGCCAAAAATTCGATTTTTTTCAAGTTTTCAGATTAAACCAATGTTTTGAGGATTAAAAACAATGATACTGAAAAAGTGAACCAATAAGAATTTTTCTCAGTTACTTTGCTTGTATAACTCGAAAAACTTATAAGAAATGTGATTTTTCCGTCACAAACGCCAAGAAACCAAGAATGTTTAAGATGAACGCGAAGATTACAATGAACACCCTTTTGGCTTTGATACCACTTGTAAGGTCACCTACCTACAGATCCAATCTTGACGCGACACCGTCCAACGAGTGCGGAATCCTAATTAGGGGTTTAACGGATTGATCACACACACACGAAACACGGAGACCAACACGATGATAGACGTATACACGAACGCCCCGACACGTGAATCGCCTCACACACGAATTTCTGCAAAGATTCTTAATCAAAACTGATTAACCCTTAATTATAACCATTAACTTCGAACTTGGCCTGGACAAGTTCGAGAAGGCCCAAGCCCACGAACTTGTCCACCATTAAGTTCGAATCTCGGCTTTGAACTTATTCTAGAAATTGTCTTTGAACTTGTTCTAGAACTTATGTTTGAACTTATCTTTGAACTTATGTTTAAACTTAAGTAAAACATCAATCACAAACAAGTTCAAACATATATACAATCAATTATTAACCAATATCAAACATATATCAAACATATGTACTAACATGCAATTACGAAGACTTAAACTATTACAAAACATTATCTACACTTAGACTGCTATCGTCACACAGGATGCACTAACAATGATGCTTCCAACGTACAAGCACCATTTCGATCGCTTTACTCCTTAACTTCTTGACTTTGATATCCAACACACACACTCCGACTCTTCCACATACCGGAGCCTTTCATCAATCTGTAGCACAGTGTGATCGGCCCAATCCTCGTTTCCAGTCGTGAAGGACTTCTTTAAGTTTCCCACATGGAACACCGAATGTATGCCCGACATCTCTTCAGGCAACTCCAAACGATAAGCTTGATTCCCAACCTTTTCTTTTATCTTGAACGGGCCAACAAATCTTGGTGCTAACTTTCCTCTTTTAACAAAACGAGTAACACCTCTCATAGGTGATACCTTTAGATAAACCCAATCATTCACATCAAAATTCATCGGTTTGTGCCTTTTATCATGATAAGTCTTCTGTCGATCCTGGGCCGCTTTCATGTTCT
>JAANYP010009314.1:137500-152461 GCA_020465985.1 Centrapalus pauciflorus | reverse complement strand
TTACTTAATTGATCATTCACATTACTTAATTGATCATTCACAACACTTATTTGATCATTCACATGAATTATTTGACCATTTACAGTATTTATTTCATCATTCACAATAATTATTGGACTTTTACACTTCTTCTACACTTATTTGATCATTCACAGCACTTATTTGATCATTCACAATAATTATTTGATCATTCACACTTTTTCTAAAGTTATTATACATGGTCAAATAATTAATGTGAATAATCAAATAAATACTGTAAATGATCAAATAAATACTATGAATGATCAAATAAATACTATGAATGGTCAAATAATTCTTGTAAATGATCAAATAAGCGTTGTGAATGGTCAATTAAGTGTAGAAGAATTGTGAATGATCAAATAAGTGTTGTGAATGATCATAAAAGTGTTGTGAATGATCAAATAAGTGTAGAAGAAATGTGAATGGTCAAGTAATTATTGTAAATGGTAAATAAGTGTAGAAGAACTGTAAATAGTCAAATAATTATTGTGAATGGTCAAATAATTCATTTGACGATCAAATAAGTATTGTGAATGAACAATTAAGTAATGTGAATGTTCAATTAAGTAATGTGAATGATCAAATAATTATAAAAGAAGTGTAAATAGTTAAATAATTATTGTGAATGATCAAATAAATGTCGTGAATGATCAAATAAGTGTAAAAAATTTGTAAATAGTCAAATATTTCTT
The DNA here is from genome assembly GCA_020465985.1 of Centrapalus pauciflorus. NCBI lineage: Eukaryota > Viridiplantae > Streptophyta > Magnoliopsida > Asterales > Asteraceae > Centrapalus > Centrapalus pauciflorus. Next base: position 151,748 of record JAANYP010009314.1, on the reverse strand, counting down.
GTGAATGATCAAATAAGTGTTGTGAATGAACAATTAAGTAATGTGAATGATCAAATAAGTAATGTGAATGGTCATTTAAGTAATGTGAATGGTCAATTAAGTAATGTGAATGATCAAATAATTATACAAGAAGTGTAAATAGTTAAATAATTATTGTGAATGATCAAATAAATGTTGTGAATGATCAAATAAGTGTAAAAGAATTGTAAATAGTCAAATAATTCTTATGAATGATCAAATAAGTGTTGTGAATGAATAATTAAGTAATGTGAATGATCAAATAAGTAATGTGAATGATTAATTTATATGTATGTGAATGATCGCTGTAATTACGAAAATACCCTTCCAGCTAAAAAAAGGGGGACGCGCATGTAGTTTCATTTTTTGATCACAACCATTGATTTATTTAATCTTGTGGCTTTGGATCGGTACCCTTGGTACACTGGATTTTTAAATGGACTCTTTGAACCTCTATATATATATATATATATATATATATATATATATATAATCAGGTTCGAAAAAAGTACGTTAAATGATCGAGAGTAATGAACGCAACCATTGTGAATGATCATTAACATATTTTTTTAACATAAAAATATATAAACTAATGTTAATAAGACTTTTTATCAATAGAATTATACATTTATACATTAAAATTCGAAAAATACATGTTGTGAATGGTTGAGAAATATCATGTTAATGATCATTCACATAAATATATATGACCACTTATAAAAAAATATTTTAAGAACTAACTAACTAAGAATTGATGAATGTATCTAAAATTTACATATCATGTATTAACGTTATTTTAATCATTATTGTGAAAAAAAATTTACAATTTTTTTTAAAATATGTAACTTCGGATGCACTTGATTTTGAGATTTACTTTTTTTTTTTTTAAACCTATGTGTATGTGTATTAAAGTTTAAGAACTTTATCGCTAAAATATAGAAAGATAATGAGTTTTTTTTTCAACATTAATCAAGTGAAATATACATGTTTGAATAAGAGAAAAATATTTTAGAGATCTAAAACAATATAAAAAAAGGTAAGGGACTTTATCACGAAAATGAAGAGAGTTGATGGAGTTTTTTCAATGTCAACTCTATAAACAGAGACGACAAAAAAACATTTTAATTATGACTAAGAGACAAATTTTAAAGGTAAACATTGAAAATAATGACTGATTTTTAAAATTAAAAGTTAAGAGCAAATCCAAAATTTGATACAAATAATAAAGACCAATTCTGTAACCAACTCTATAATATCCAAATTGAAAAACGGTTAATTACAAAGGAAGGTAATATACTATTATTATATTTTTTTTCTAATTGACTAATAACGTATTAATTTTCTTAAAAATTAGGAAAATATACTAATAAAAATACATCAATTAAGGTAACAAGTTAGCTAATCGAATAACCGATAAATTTTAAAATTGTCACATCAAGTTACACAGTCAAATAACACGTCAAAAAGTTTTGATAGCTTGACGAAAAAACTATTATTTCAGCACAATTACCGGTAATATTACCTATATAGATATGTTTCTTATTAATATGTTTTTCTATATGAAAAGAAAATTAATATATTACCTAAAATAGAAAAAATATATGATGATTATATTATTTTTTTGTAATTAACCTAATTGAAAAACAAAATATGATAGTATTTTAAATTTTTTTTATTAATTAATCCTTTTATAAACACCATGAGATCATACAAATATACAATTATTAAACTAACCTCATAAAAAATCAATAACATTCAAACGTGGGAAGTTTCTTGCCATTTTTCTTCTAATTTGCCCAATTTGGGTTGGTTGTCTAGATCAAAAAGCTATTTTGAATTCAAAACCAATCGAACCCACATCAAAGTCCATTTCAAAGTCCACCATCTTACGCGCTTCTCCAATCTTCCTCCATCTTTGATTTCTTCAACTCCTCGCACATCAATCGCCATTTCAACAACACCCATCGTAGACTTTTTAATCTTGAACAATTCCTTAGTATTTATTCAATTCAGTTTTTCCCATTTTGCCAATTTGCTTTATATTAATTCCCCCTTTTTCTCCCATTTCAATTTCATTTCATTTCGATATTATCTCTATCGCCGCCACCATATCTTCAAGAATATCAGGTACTTTATTTACTAAATCCAACGATTTTCATTCTATTTTTGTGTTTTTTTAGTTTAATTTCGAGTTATACAACATACTCATCTCGTATACTATGAATATAGTCAGTTTTTGTGAAGATTTATTGCTGTATATAGTCTTAATTTATGTGGGTTTTTGAGTTTCTTAATTCATGGCTTTCTTGTGGTTTGAGTATATGATCAGTTTTTGTAAAGTGTTTGTTGGTTTATTTTTTCCGATTCATGTGGGTTTTGTTTATTTTCTTTGATTTGAAGTGTTTGGTTGATGAGAATGACCTAATTTAGAATTAGGGATTTCTTATTTTGTCTTAATTTGCCATTATAAGCATATTGTTCTTGGTGTTTGGTTAACTAATCTTCGATTAAGTTTAGCAATTAAGGATTAATGAACTTAATTTTGAAATTTAGGAGTCAACAAGTTATCAAGATTCAAGAATGAGTAAAAAGTCAAAAGCCACTTTTTTTTTTCTTTTTAATTTAGTAGAAGCAGATTAAATTATTGAACCGTACAATGTAAATTTATTAAATTTAAATTTGAGTTAGATGAATTTGTTAGTTGTATGTATTTATAAATCTTGAAATATCATGATGATTATTGATTTACATAAAAGTTTGACCTTCGAGACCAACGGTCTAATTTGTAGTCCTGTCCTGTTCTTGTTTTCTTTCAGGATCTTCGCTAACTTTGTGTTAATTTCGTTTAGCGAAAGTGATTAAACAATAAACTCTTGTTCTCGAGCTTTGAGATTATATCTTAATCGACAAATTGCTGCAAAATCTAGCAAGGTTTTATTTCGATATGTTTGGACTCAAGAAACCTCATCTCCCTAGAATTGCTAAAACCAACTCAGTTGACCCTGGATTCCCTGGTTCGAATCCATTCGATTCTGATGACGAGATTGACAAAAAGTCAACACTAAACCCGTCAAGGAGAACTTCATCTGACCCGTCTGTGGTTACCCCAGATCCGAGAGCCAGTCTTTTTGACGACGGCGATGGTGTTAAGGGATCAGGGTACAAACTTAGTTATGCGTCAAGAAACAAATACAAGAACGACTTTGTTGAATCGGGTGGACTTGAGAATCAAAATGTGCAAGAATTGGAGCATTATGCTGCGTATAAAGCCGAAGAGACTACGAAAACTGTTAACAGTGCGTTAAAGATTGCGGAAAACATACGAGAAGACGCTACCAAGACTATGATTACGTTGCATCAACAAGGTGAGCAGATCACTAGGACTCACATGACTGCAGCCGATATTGAGCAAGATCTTAGCAGGGTATGACACTTTTCTTATTGAGGTGTTTGATGTGCTTTTTTCTAACAGTTAACCAAATTTACCCTTTTTATTGTTTAAGGTGTTCAAGTTTGTTTGCAATAGAAAAAATGGTCAAACTTTTCTTTTTTATCATTTTAGGTAACTGGATTTATTTGTAATAAAAAAAAGGATCAGACTTTCATTTTCAATTTTCATATAAGGTAACCAACTTTACATATTATGGTTAAAGTAATCAACATCCGTTATTTTAATCATTTAAGGTAACTAATTACTTTAATCGATAAAAAAATGGAAGTTTGATTTTTTTTTTTTTATCGAAACAAACTTGGTTACCTTAAAGTATAAAAAAGGTAAAGTTTGTTACCTTTTTTGGCAATCAACCGTTTTCAATATGATAACTTGGTTATTTTGGGGTCAAATAATTAGTTTTTGATACGTAGTTTTCGGATTACCTGCAACAAAACTGATTTCGAGTTTTTGATCATTTTATTAGTTATTTAAAAAATCAGAATTTGTGGAACATTGATTTGAAAGTTATGAAAACTTCAAACTACAGTTGGCTCTAGGGGTCTCCAACGGTTTAAAATTGGACAAAAATTCAAGAAAATCATAACCGACAACTGAACCATACCGTGCCGGTGCCGGTGCGGGTTTTGGCATGTTTTTTTTGGATGACTTTTACAATGAAAAATAGGAAAATGAACTGGACCGAATCCGAAACCGAATCAATATAATCAAAACTCTATGGTACCGGTTGTGGTATGATTCCTCGATTATAAGCTTTGGTGGATGATTACTTTCGACATACACATTCAAATGCCCTCTGAATGTCATGGGTTCGAAGTTCGAATCATGTTAAAGTTCCCATAATTTGTAGCTAGATTTTGACATTTTACTTTCTGATGCAGGGTGAGAAGCTTCTTGGAAGTCTCGGCGGCATTTTCTCAAGGACCTGGAAGCCTAAGAAGGGTCGTGCTATAACAGGGCCGGTGATCACGAGAGGTGATTGAGATAGAAAACTTGACATTTGCTGCATTTTTTAAAAAATTAAAGGGTTATTTGTCAATAAAGGTGACCAACTTTATCTTTTTTATTATTTAAGATAACCAAACGTTCATTGTTTATAAAAAATGAACTTTTGTTACCTTAAATGATAAAAAATGCATAAAGTTTGGTTATCTTAAATGATTGAAAAATAAATTTTGATTCTTTTTTCTATTATAAATAAATTTGGTTATCTTAAATGATAACAAAAAAAAAAAATAAAAGTTTGATTCCTTTTTCTATTATAAATAAACCTGGTTACCTTAAAGGATAAAAAAATAAAAGTTTTATCCTTTTTTTTATTGCAAACAAACTTAATTACCTTAAACAATGAAAAACGTAAAGTTAATTACCTTTTTTTAACAATTAACCTGAAATCAAACACTATTTTGTGATTGTTTTAGATCATACATGTTGGATTGTTTGATTTACATTCGTGATTTTTCAGATGATCCTGCACAACGAAAGGGCGCCCACTTGGAACAAAGAGAAAAACTGGGACTTACAACAACACCGAATAAGGGAGAGCGGCAATCAAAACCGCCTCCACCCGAACCCACGAACGCGCTACAGAAAGTTGAGGTATGCAAATGTATAAATTCTTGGGTCGTTTTGTTTATGTCGAGAAGGATTGGGAGTCATTGTTATGTCTAAATTATTGGGTCTTTTACAGTATGAGAAAATGAAGCAAGACGATGCCCTCTCAGACTTGAGTAACATACTCGGGGAACTTAAGGAAATGGCTGTCGATATGGGTTCAGAGATTGAAAGGTTTGTTTTTTTTCTCTTCCAAGATTAATCGTTGTAAACTGTGTTTGTGCTTCTTAGGTTTCTAAAAACAAATTCTGAATTTTTTTGCAGGCAAAACAAAGCTCTAGATCCTCTTCAAGATGATGTCGATGAGCTCAATTTCCGAGTTAGAGGTGCTAATCAACGTACTCGACGTTTACTTGGAAAGTAGATTATATGACTGTTCCCGATTCTCGGATTTCACTTTGACAAATTTTATTGTTTTTCACCTGTCTGTATGAGATGTCGATTGTCGATAACCGGTTACAGATGAACAAACATTCATATGCAGGTTATAATGCCATTGTAATTTTATTATTAGCCTTTACTGTTGCATCAATCGAGTCTCTTATTAATGTTTTAATTCGCTAATTGAGCCGAATATCATGGATAACAATAAACTTGTTTTTGAGTTGTCGTTCATTTGGGCTTTGATTGTGTATTGGGTCCATAAAAACGTCTGTAGATGTTGTGGGTATATTTTTTTTTAAATGAAAAACCATTCGAGCTAAAAATGATTGTTGTTATCCGGTTAGTGAAAGGCATAATCAATACGAGACATTGTTGGAAGCCTAAATGGTTAAAATGGATTTGTACCTCTTTCAATTAGGAGAGATTACCGAGTCACTCGACAATTGATAATGAATGAAATGCATGGTCATGACTGATACTTTTGTTTGTTATAGATTGGTATGAGATCACAAAGTCAGAAAACATAATCATGACTACTATGATTGATTTAATCTATGTCAAGTACTCATATTGAAATATCCTATTGCAAGGGATACATACAAATGGTATCATTAAAAATCATAGCCGATGTTATAAGGCATCAAAAGATCACATCGATTAGTGCCATCTAACAAAGTGCAATTTAAGGAGACAGATAGATATTAGATATCGTTATCAAAAGAGAAATTAATGATTAGATGATTAGTCGCCACAACCATATTAAGAGACTTATTTGTAATATAATCGATTTTTCTATGTTTTCAGTCATATGACTACATTTTATGTATTGCTAATTTCGGCAGCCACAAGCTCTTTGCTTCTTTATCTCTTACTAGCTAACAAATTTCATAGGAATCTTACAACACATGTCTGAGGTCATATATAAAACGCAGTCGTTCCATCCAGGTGAAAGTATAATTGTCGATATCTACCTCCCCTACCCCATCTACATGGGACTCTGTTGTTGTCATTGTATCCTATTTATGCTAAATTTCGTAAGATAATAAATAAGTTTTTTCCTTCAAATATTATCCTAATTAGAATTAAGGATAAGATCAATGTAAAGGGATGTTCATAAGAGTTGAATTCAAGAGAGATTATTAAGCAAACCCTAATCCATCGCCTTTGATTAAAGTCACCCACCTCCCCATTCCCCCCAATGGTCGAATCCCAACCTTCAGCTTTGCTATCACTCTAAAAGGTTTCGATTGTAAGTTTAGAAGTTGCACAAATCGAGAACCAGTATCGATGCTCAGGGGTCACCGTCGGTGGAAACCAAAGACATTCCATTGCATGTTCGTGATTCACAATAACCTGGCGATCCCATGGGGTTTGTTGAATTTTAAAAGTTCTCACTGCGAGTTTGTTCAAAAAACCCTAACAAACACAACATTTATAAAACATGAAAGTAACGTAGCTTACAATATTGGTTAAAAACTTAAATTCTAATAAACTTACAATCTTTATTTACCTATACTAACAAATGGGTAACTAACATGCCACGTGTCATGCTCTCATTTGATTTGTCACATGTCGCTCTCTATTTTTGTCATTTCATTTACTAAATTTACTACAAATTTTAAATCAAATCACATATTCTTATAATTTTTATATTATACATATTTTTAAATATTTATTTTTAAAATTAACTCATGTGATACTAGGGGTGTCAATTTGACCCAACAGGTCAAACGGGCGGGACGATTAAATTTACCGGTAGCAAAAAATTAAGCTTAAACATAACTTTTTTTAAAAATGAAAATTTATAATACGGTATATTCAACAAATTGTTATTTAAAAAAATTTCAAACTTATGTAAAATTTATGACTTTTGGTCGTTAACCCCTTTGATTCGTTTGATTGAATGGCTGAAATTGCTAGTATATAATAAGGAAAACATTTAAATGTGACATGCCATCTCTACATTTCACTACATAAGATAAAAACAACAAATTATTATCTTTTAAATAAAAGAAAAGATAAATGCAAGTTATTCTTGTTAAAATCTCTATATGTTAATCAATAAATAACTTTAGGGAAATTTTCGCAAAAAATCATCGAACTAAAATCACGGATTTGATGTTTTTTCAAGAAAAGTTACCGGTAACTTGTTAAATGGGTCAGCAATTAAGTGGGTTGCAAATTGAAGCTACGGATTTTGTAAATCTATGATTTTTTTCGATTAAGTCTCTCAACTAAATTATTTTGTCTAATAAATCCCTCAACTAAATTATTTTGTCTTATAAATCCTTCAACTAAATATTTTGCCTCATAAATCTTTTAACTTGATAAAACTCACGATATTTATTGTATTACAAATTTAAGTAATTATTGTTCAACTAACACTCACGTTACACATACATGGATGCAAAAAAAAATAAAACGAAAAGATAAATCAAAACAATCATTTTTTTTTTCTTTAAAGTTTAGTCGAGATGAACTCGTTAAATATATTTAAAAAAATTTGTTGTAGACAAACATTGGATCGGAATAATCATCATTTATGTTTTTATATCAAACCAACTTATGTTATCCAGAACATCGGACTTAAAAAAAATTATTTTTAAACTACCATTTTGTTTTATGTTTTAGTATGTTTAACTAATTTATGTTGATATATTTTCAACACAAAAAGAAAAAAAAAATTCAAGCATAACCGTTTAATTAATTTTGTCAAGCCATTTTCTTATTTTAACGAGTTTTGTCAATATATTTTTATTCTAAACACGAAATACAAAATTTTTTAAAAATTTTGTTGTTTTGACCTATCGTTTCATTACATAAATCCCAAAAAAAAAATTTATTTTATATAATGAATCTTAAAATTATCGTTTTGACCTATCATATAATGAATCTATAAACTTCAAATAATATTAAAACTTTATATATATATATATATATATATATATATATATATATATATATATATATATATATATATATATATATATAGAGAGAGAGAGAGAGAGAGAGAGAGATGAGATCATTGTAGATACTAAATTTAGTGTAGAACTGTAATCAATAACCTCCATTGATTAAATTAATCTAATGGTCTTGATTTGAAAATGTCAACTTTGGAATTAGTGAAAAAAAGATTGGTATTAGTGATATTTTAATGGTAAAAAAGGAAAAAAATTAAAAATAGCAAAAAAATTGACATTAACAAAATAAATATCTTTTTTCTTTAAATTAAAATAACATTAAAATGACCAATTTTTAAATCAAAAAAATTATACCATAAAAACGAAAATTTTATACTCTTTAAAACGAGACTGGTCATGATATATTTTTTTCAAAAAAATTTTACGTGTTTATTTTTCGTAAAAATCTTTTTTACCCGGACCACGATGCAATATTGCATAGCGAGATCATTCAATGTCGAATGAACACTTGATATCGTATATTCAACGTCGATGCAACACTGCATATATATTCAATATTAACATAGCCAAAATTATGGTCAAAATTAGTATTTAAAGTTGGTGGATTTAACGAGGACGGTCATGATATATTTTTTTCGAAAAAATTTTACTTGTTTTTTTCGTAAAAAAGTTATTTTTACACAGACGACCATTCAATATATTATATAAAGATCATTCAATGTCGAGTTACGGTTTATATCACATATTCAACGTCGAAGTGATACTATATCACACATATGCAACACTGCATGTACATTCGATATTAAAAAAGTAAAAATGGTCAAAGTGGGCAGTCAAACTTGGTGGACCACTATTAATTCAATGTTAATTGCATAATTTTGATAGTAGCTAATTTTGAAAAGATGTGCAAAATGTATTTTTGGAAAAAATAATATATGTTTTTTCTTTTTCACTTTCTTCCTTTTTTTCATTTCCATTTTCTATTTCTATCATAAAAATTGACTTCTATAGTAAAAAAAAAGGTTTTTTTGTAAAAAAAACTTACTATATAGAAATTTATTTAACTGTTAAATAAATTGCTATATAGAAAATTATATACAACAATAACAAATAAACTGTTGACGTATTCTATGTAGCTTATTATGTATTATATGTAGAGTATTGCGCATTCTATGTAGAAATACCCAAAAACACTGCTTTTAACAAATTAACTGGTGAAAGTATTCTATTTTAATTATTATGTATTTTATGTAAAATGTCATGTATTCTATGCAGAAATACATACCAAAAACACAGTTTTAACAAATTAGTTAGTGAACGTAATCTATGTACATTATCATGTATTCTATGTAGAGTATCATGAATTCTATATAGATATAACAATAACTAGTACAACAATAACAATATTCTACATAGATACAAACTAGCTCTAATCAATTCTGTATAGAATAATATTTGTTCTATATAGAGTATCATATATTGTATAAAAATACAAACCAAATCTACATTGAATACATAAAGACGCAGAATAATCAAATACAAACCCATTAGAAACCAGAATATCCGACGAACAGATGAATGTAATCTATGTAGAATATCAAGAATTCTATGTGGAGTATCGTGTGTTTTGTGTAAAGTATCGTGTAATCTATATAGAATATCACAATCCAACTAAAATAGAAAAAAAGAAGATATCATTTAAACATTTTATTAAACACTTGGTATGCAACTTATACAAAATACACCAAAAATGCAGTTTTAAACAAAAAAAACATTCAAATCTTGTGCATCATATAAAAAAATCTTTTTAACAAAAAACACATATTTAAGTATAACATCCCAGATCTAAATATTCTCCATAGATTATTTATTCTATATAGATACAACAATAACAAATTAACTAAGTACAACAATAACAATATTCTACATATATACAAACTAGCTACAATCATTTCTGTATAGAATATTATTTATTCTATATAGAGTATCATATGTTCTAATAAAAATACAAACCAAATGTACGTAAGGACGCGGAACCATCAATGACAAACCATTAGGAACCAGAAACCCCGACAAACAAATAAAGATAATGTATGTAGAATATCATGTATTTTATGAAGAATAATGTATCCTATGAAGAACGTCGAGTAGAATATCAAGTATCATATATTCTACGTAGAGTATCGTAGACCAACTGAAACAAAAAAAAAGATTTCATTTACACATTTTATCAAATATTTGGTATGCAACTGATATAAAATATACCAAAACACATTTTTAAACAAAAAAAAAAACGATTCAAATCCTGTAAATCATAAACAAAAACTTTTTTTAAAAAAAATATCTAATAACTATTACATTCTTTCTAGATCTAATATGTTACAAATAATCTTCCGTCAGACTTCCAAATCTTCATTTCTTGACCATCCGACTTCCAGAATCGTCATGTACTGACCATGGGACTTCCAAATCGTGAGAGATATAAAGAAGAATAAATAGTTTATCGTGGCTTCGAGATCGTGGCGACAGCCGGTGGCGGTGGGCGGCGGTTTTTTAGGGTTTTCTGGCGTTTAGAGAGAGAGAAAGGAAAACAGTGCATATTTTTTTAGAGTTTGAATGAAAGAGATAGAAAGAATATATGAATAGGAGATATAAATTTTTGTTTTTCCAAACTTTCTCAAGTTCTCACAAATATTTAGGTTCTTAAAAGAACTCATATATATATATATATATATATATATATATATATATATATATATATATATATATATATATATATATATATATATATATATAGATTGAGGTTCAATTGAGAACTTTTATGCACCAAGGCACCTCTAGGAACTTTTGTGCACCAAAGAATCAAATAAGGGTGCACTAAGGGTATTCCTGGAATATTGAATGTGTAAAATTAAATATATGGAATTAATTATAATAGGTAAATTAGAATTAAATAAGGAATAAATATTCAAAAAAAGTAACCACCTCCTCATATCTCTCTCTTTCTTTATTTCTCTCTCTCTCTCTCTCTTTTTCTCTTTCTCTCTCCCCACCGTATCCACCACACCACCACCACCACCACCATCACCTTTGTTGTAACCACCTCTCCACCGTATCTCTCTCTCTCTCTCTCTCTCCACCGTATGCATCGAGGAACCCCGCCAACCACCGTCGCCGCCGCCACCGCGATGATGATGAACATGATGAACAAGAGATGCAACCGATGATGAACAATACGATGAAACACGATGAACACGATGAACGAAGAAGATGATGATGAACACGTTGATGCATCCATTGGAACAATGATGTTGATGATTAACAACGATGCACCATGATGAACACTATGCATAGATGAACGATGATGATAAACGATGAATACGAAGATGATGAACGATGATGATAAACGATGAATATGAAGATGATGATTAACAGTGATGCATCACGAATTGTATAGATAAAATCGATATGCATCACGAATTGAACGATTAATATGAAATGCATCAATATCTCCATCATTCTTTTTGAATTTGTGTGACTTTTGTTAAATTTGGAAGTGATCAATTGAATTTATTTTAACATTTATTATTTAGTTATTTGTTAAAATATTAAATTTAATGAGGTATGCACAATACCCAAAATGTCCTTCCATGTTTTTTTTGTAATGCACAAAGATCCATAAAATTGTCTAATTATTTACCCTTTTACCATTTAATCTAATCCATACAATTCTTTGATCTAATGGATGCTATAGGTACTTTTGTACCTCGATGCACAAAAGTTCTCAATTGAACCTCCCTCTATATAATATATATATATATATATATATATATATATATATATATATATATATATATATATATATATATATATATATATATATATATATATATATATAGAATCAGGTTCATCAGCGTACCTATAAGATTCCAGTGTACCCTAATGTGAATGATCATTCACATATATTTTTTTTGAATAGACATGTATAAGACAACATTATAAGACTTTTTTTCAAAAGGAGCAACATCATAAATCTTGTGAATAGTAAAAAAAGATCATGTGAATGGTCATTCACACCATTCACATGGTGTCAAATGACCATTCACATGGATGACCATTCACATAAATATGCATTGAGCATTCACATAATTTTTAAGGACACAGAATGTGTGAATGTATGTGAAATTCATATATCATGTGTATAACATTAATTTAAACATGGTTATGAGAAAAAAATTTAAAAAAAAAGTTTTTTAAGGTTGGTACCTTCGGGTGCACTTGATTTCGAAAGGTACTTTTTTGAACCTGGCTCTCTCTCTCTCTCTCTCTCTCTCTCTCTCTCTCTATATATATATATATATAGGGTTATATGCCAATAATAGAAACAATTTTTTGTAGTTTTACCGTGTTACCCACATTATTTATTTTTTTTATCATTAATATCAACAACTTTTGTATTTTTTTGCCGATTATACCAACTTTTGACCTGAAAACCTGCTATAGCAGGTTACCTACCATCCATTAATACCAACAATTTTTATCTTCTTACCAATAATAGCAACAACGTTTTATATTTTTACCAATAATAGCAACGACTTTTAACTTTTTACCAATAATAAAAACATATCAAATTAAATTTTCCTTTATCTTTAACTAATCATTACTTTAAAGAAACTAAATTTATGAAAATCGAAATACAATCAAATAAGTTCATAATCCATTTTTTTGTTTAAATTTTGTTAGAAATAAATCAAATGCAATGTGTGCCTATAAAAGAGATAAACAATAGGTTTTCTATAGACATTAAAAAATGAAGACTATTTTGATGTGTCATATTTTTCATGCATAGTCGGGTTTTATAGGTATGATAGAGTCGACCATTTAAGGGTAACATGACAACGTGAAACTCAAATCATTTTGTATAAGATGTCATAGAAATATAATGAACACATTATGCTACATTTGTGTTCTTTTTTTGGATACTTAGTTTAACAATATTTGCATTATTTATTTATTTGAGAGTTAAATGAATAATATTATAAATAATTATGATCTAATCATGGATATTTAGTTCTTTATTTATTTGATAAATAAAATGGTAATATTAAAAAGTTGCATCCGTTTATTTTATGAGTAATTATATATGATTTAATAATCCAATTATTCTATCTCTAACAACATTTGGATACAAGTATAAATTATGAACTTATTTGAACGTCATCTGATTTTCATAAATATAAATCATATATAATCATCCATAAAATAAAGGGATGTATCTTTTAAATATTACCATTTTATTTATCAAATAAATAAAAGACCAATTATCCATAATTAGATCATAACTATTTATTATTATTAATCATTTATTTATCACATAAATAAATAATGCAAATATTGTTGTAATAAGTATCCAAAAAATAATACAAATATAGCATAATGTGTTCATTATATTTTTGTGGCGCATCTTATAGAAAATGAAATGAGTTTCACGTTGTCATGTTACACTTAAATGGTCGCCCCTATCATACCCCTATAAGGCTATGCATGAAAAGATGACATATCAAAATTAAGAGTGTGCAAAAAAACCAAAAACCAACCTGAAACCGAAAAAAACCAAAAAAACGGGACCAGAAAACCAAACCGTTTGGACTTTGAATTTTCTAAAACCAAACATTTCAGTTTGGTTTCGGTTTGGAGGTCAAAATAAACCGGAAAAAACCAAACCGAACTGAAATTTTATAATTTTAAAATTTATAAATGCTCTTTCTGCGTTACATTTCTTCATTTAAGTTTTTTATTGAAAGTTTTAACTTTTCAATGTCTAAATTACATATGAGACTATAACTCACTTGAATATTAT
>JAANYP010009314.1:0-135000 GCA_020465985.1 Centrapalus pauciflorus | reverse complement strand
CGAATTATGTTTTCATCATCACTCGTCTTAACTCCTATTCTAGTTTGAGCTCGGCACGAACGATATGATTGCAATAACTCGTTTTCGTTAATCAACAATATAAGCATGAACACAAAAACACAATCATATGATTAACTAATGAAAACCACATAGAATGTATCAATGTTATATAACAAAACTACTTGACAAAACATAAAAACTTCACTATGGATTATCCCGAGAAGTAACCGTGATGAGATTAGCCTTACATAGCCTTCAAAGATTGCATCTTGATTAGTGAAGAGATCATCAAGGCGTTGGATTGCCGAATGGTTGAAGCGGAATCGATCTTGGCGTAGATTCGGTGTTAAACGGAGCTCCGGCGAGTGATGGGGGTGAAAGAGAGGCTTTGGATGTGTGTGAGATGTGTTTTGGACGTTCTATGGCCTCCCTATTTATAGATAATTCCAAATCGCAACGGAATATATTGATGTTTATCCATTCTTTTTGAAAGATTCCGTCCGGACAGACTGATGGGGTTTTGGGCGGATTAGTCCGTTGAAGCTCTGACATTCTTCTGAAACTTTCTGATCTCGGACAGATTGATCGCCTTTTGGCAGATTGATCTGCTGCTTCTTTTCAAATCTTTTCACTCCAAACAACACAAATTTTAGCCATTTACTTCTATCACCTAATTCAAACAAAATACTTATGAAAGTAGCATATATTCTATTAAAGATATGCATTTACATGTAAATTGAGCATGAAAACCTTAATGTAAAATGCATCGATCAAGCAGCTCGAAAAAATTCAGCGCGAAACGAGACGGTGGGGTCGCAGACCTGCGCCACCCTACGCCCCAAAACAATGAGATTTGGAGCTAGAAAACAGTTTCAGCGTACCCCCAGCGTAGGTTGTAACATTCCGGATTTGAGCCTGGTACGTGGATTTAATTTATTGGCTCATTAATTTAATATTATTGCGTTATTCCAACTGAATCCCGTTTCGTGGATTAAACGTGTCGAGACCGAGCGATACGTGTCTCCGAAGTTAATAATTAGTGGATTATTATTAATGTTAGGCACAAAAAGGCCTCAATCAAACCTGCTCTACATCTTAGGGGGAGATTTTTAATCAAACTTGTTTGATGCACTTGAAGGTATAATTTAAGGCCTGTTTATGCCTTATTGAAACCTGAAAAGTGATTTGCAATAAAAGTCAAAGCTGTTTACCCTGTTGCATTCGTTGCAAGAAAGGTAGATTGTCCAAGCTGTTCTGTCTGCTGAACAGGCTGGACATAAACTGTCTACGCTGCTCTGTTCTGTTGAGCAGCTTGGACAGATTCTATGTGTTCTGTTCATTGTGAACAGAACCTGTTCTTTGTGAACAGGCTAAACACTTTATGGAATATGTTTCCAAGTCCTCATGTATTGTGTTTGGCTAAAAGATCAGTTTACAAGTCGAAGTCAAAGTGGAAAACGAAAACTGCAAAAGCCAATTTTAACAGATTGATCCGGACAGATTGTTTTTGACACTTTATGGAATATGTTTCCAAGTCCTCATGTATTATTTTTGACATTCTTCTGAAACTTTCTGATCTCGGACAGATTGATCGCCTTTTGGCAGATTGATCCGCTGCTTCTTTTCAAATCTTTTCACTCCAAACAACACCAATTTTAGCCATTTGCTTCCATCACCTAATTCAAACAAAATACTTATGAAAGTAGCATATATTCTATTAAAGAGATGCATTTACATGTAAATTGAGCATGAAAACCTTAATGTAAAATGCATCGATCAAACCTCCCCAACTTTCTCCTAACTCGTCCCGAGGTAGGCCTGGACATAATCAGGCTTAGGATTCCATCGTCATCTCTATTAGGAACAAAATGAAATCACCGGCTTTCAAATGACAATGGGTCTTTATTCTAATTTCAACCTTCTGCTCCATCAACTGTCACAATCCATGCTTGACAAACAATGCTACCAAGAATCCATTTTTAAAACCCGCAATTCCCAACGCACCAGTTATTTAAATCCGACCTTTTTCGCTCAAGGTTACAAAAATGAGAGCTGACCTTAAGATGCTTGGGCTCATTGGCCTCTTTTCTTTATTTATTACCTCCTTTTCTTCTTTTCTTTCTTTTCTTTTCTTTTTCACACAAGGATAGAACATGACTTTCTAGCAAGCCCGTGTAACGAGATTTCGACTAGCCGCTCCCAAACCAGTTGGCTTTAGGGGGCTGAGTGTTAAACACCCCTCGAGCTTACTTTCTCGAGCTTACTTATACACCTTGGTATTTTTGAGACATTTTTCACACTTAAGTTATCAACTCACCTTTCTCCCCCTTATTGCATAGGCTCTAAATTTAAGGTTCCTGGGCGCCGGTTCAATTAGATTTTAAAATTTTCAACTTAATATCACTTTTAATCAAACCCTTCATGCAACAACTAACTTTACATAAGGCGTTAATCAAAAACATGGACACCACTTACCATTATCAAGTCGTCTTTTTCATATTTTCCTAACAGAACATAACCTTGGGCCTAATTAGGATCATCATGTATGCCAGTTGACCCACACCAGCCGACTTAAGAGAAGTTGGGATGCTACTTTACTTTCAAAAAAAAAAAAATTTACATCACCATTCATTAAAAACTGAGTTCCATACTTTCCAGGGAAATCTCACTATATTTAACCCTACTAATGCATATGAATAAAGAAAACACTAAAAGTAAATAAAAGTAAACCAACATGATTATCATATTCTGGAGGGAAAAAAATGGAACGATGTAACCTGATCAAAGAGGAGAGGTCCCATCATTGAGTCTGTCTTTGCTAAGTCGCTCTTCCGAGAAAGCTCGACCAGTCTATATTCCAACCCCTCCCCAACTTTAAGCATCGCATTGTCCTCAATGCACTCTTATCATTGTGAGCTCAGATTTGAATTAACAAGTTGGCTTGAAACACAAAAATAATAAAAAAGGAATTGCAACACAAACCAACACAATTTAAAAAAAAAACTTGCAAACTTTTTAAAAAAAAGACTATAAATAAAAACTAAGCCACACTTTCGCAGGGATCGCGATTGAACTTAGCACGTGCAATAAGCCTTTTAAACCCCTAGGTGATCCCTAGTGGACGAGTGAAGTCTCATGAGGGTTTTCAGTGAACACACCCACAAAGTTTAACGGGTCGCCTCCCGATTAGTGCTAAGTTTAATGTCTTTAGCCGGACGTTTACCTATTCCATCATGGTGGTTTGGAGAATTTTTCACCTACGTTACCCGGGTATGAACGTGAATGTCTCCTCAAGATCAATGCTCCATCGAAGACATCATACATAATATTACTCGGCTCAGTACGTTTTTCTCCTCAGCAATTTGTCTGATGAATTGCTCGGTTAAGTTGCCCACAGTGTTTGCGAGAGTAATACTATCGGAGTTAGCCTTAATTGTCTTGGAATTTTCCTCTACATCTAATCTTTGACTCCTGCTCTCCTCTTCTTGTGGTCGATGAGAAGGGAGAGTTTTGAGTTTAGAGTTAGGCGGATTCTCCAAAGATGGTTTCAATGGTGGATTGAAGTAAATTGGAAGTGACTCGACTTTGTGCGTCCATGGAGGTTCCTTTTTCTCAAATGAGCTCATTACCGCGAATCACCTAAACCTCTTTTAAGTCTGCAAGGTCATCCCTGTCAAAACAAAAGTAATGCTTCAAAGCATCATCAGTAAGCATACATGGCATAAATGTGTGCACAGTATCATTAAAGTATCTACCATATAACACTCACTTTCCATTGGTGCATTTATCAAGGAATTAAAGACATTTAACCTCATTTTCCTATTACCGAAAGTGATGTCCATTGCCCCAGATCGGCAATTAATTTGTGCATTCACTGTTGCCAAGAAAGGGCGACCTAAGATGATTGTAGGTTGACAGTCTTTAACAGTAGTCTCTGTATCTAAGACCAAAAAGTCAACAGGATAGTAAAAATCCTCTACCTTAACAATCACATCGGCCAACACACCCCGAGGAATTTTGGTAGATCGGTCTACTAACTGTAAGACTACATCAGTT
The DNA here is from genome assembly GCA_020465985.1 of Centrapalus pauciflorus. Classification (NCBI taxonomy): domain Eukaryota; kingdom Viridiplantae; phylum Streptophyta; class Magnoliopsida; order Asterales; family Asteraceae; genus Centrapalus; species Centrapalus pauciflorus. The sequence continues at coordinate 130,944 of JAANYP010009314.1, read as the reverse complement.
TGTTTTAGCATACCAAGATCGTATCTATCAAACACATTCCCTGGAAGTATATTTACACTAGCTCCTAAATCAAGAAGCGCCTTTTTTATTTGAATGTTGTCCATTGTGATTGATATTAAAGGCGTTCCAGGATCTTTGAGTTTAGGTGGAAGAGAATTCGATAAAATGGCACTAGCATGTTCCGTCAATTCAATTTTCTTCGGCATTGAAGCTTGAAGTTTGTACTTTTGAATGCATAAATCTTTTAAAAATTTGGCATATGACGGAACTTGCTATATCAATTTGATAAGGGGAACATTAACTTTAACTTGATTTAATATTTCCCACATATCTTCAGCCTTTGGTCCTCTCTTCCCGAATGGAAAGGAGGCCGGTTTCTCTAAAGCTGAGGGGAAGGGTACTAGAGAAGAACTTGTACCCCCCTCCCCAACTTTAGGTGCCACTTTATCACATTCTTTATCCTTCTTTTTATCTTGTGTTTTTGTTGGCTTTGGTTCATCATATACTACTTCACAATCATCATCAGTATCATTAGGATTAGGCATACGTACCTTATTATCCACTTTCTTACCACTACGTAAAGTGATTACCTCATTCAGTTGTTCCTTACCGGCTCGCTGATGTGAAGGATTTACCGTTGTGCTGCTCGGAAGGCTTCCCTCATCTCTTTTACTCAGTTTCTCTGCTAATTGATCCACTTGCTTCTCCAGTGCTGCAATAGACTTGGAATTTGCACTCGCCTCTTGATGTGTTTGGGTCGTATTTTTATCAAGGAATGTTAAGAACTCCATGATCTTATCAAGCTTTTGCTCCACACTACTCTCATCTCCTCTATCTTGGTTCCCACTTTGACCTAAACTCTGTCCATGAAACTGTTGTTGTGGCCATTGCTGGTATTGCTGTCGGTTTTGGTTAGAAGAACCACCCCCATAGTATCGTGGCTTAGCATTATAAGGCGCATCATTCTTCCAGCGAAAGTTTGGATGATCTCTCCACCATGGATTATAGGTATTAGAATATGGATCATACTTTCGTTGAAATCCTTGTGCCTCATTGACTTGTTCATTCGATGGAGCATTGAATTGAGGACAGTCGTCCCCTTTGTGAGACGGGTCTCCACATAATGAGCATGAATCTTGTACCTGCAAGATAGAAACACCACCTTTCCCCATATTTTGAATTATGAAGTCAAGCTTCTTATGAGTATCAGATATATATGTATTAACTTCATTTTTCCAATTTAGATCTAATCCTGAAGCAGCATGAAGTGTGGCAGCAGGCTTCTGTCGAGTGGATGAGGCTTGAGTTTTTAAATCCTCATACAATGTTTCTTCTGTCGAGTGGATGAGGCTTGAGTTTTTAAATCCTCATACAATGTTTCTAATAATCTCCAAGCATCCTCACCCTGTCGACTTAAGAAGCCACCTCCGCTAGCAGCATTAATCATTTGTCTGCTAAAAACATCTACCCCATCAAAAAACGTTTTCACTAATTGCCAACAAGGAATAGCATGATGCGGGCATGATCGTAGCATTTCTTTGAGACGATCAAATGCTTCATGAAATTCTTCGCCGGGTAATTGTGAAAAATCATTAATCTGTTTTCGAACCTCACTTGTTTTACTGATGGGATAGTACTCCTGCAAAAATTGTTTTTGCATAGTACTCTATCTTTTAAAGAAAACGGGAAAAGACGTAACCTTAGATCATTCCGAGTCATACCTCTAATTTAATTAAGATTGCACATTCTGAGAAATTCGTAGAGGTGTTGATATGGCTCTTCACTAGCAGTACCCCAATATATTGGTAAATTGCTCACAACTTGGGGTCGAATATCTATAGTCAGATTATCTCCTTCTTGGTAAACTATGGGAGACGGATCATCATAAGTATCCGGCTGGAAATAAGATGCAACTGGACGTCCTTGAGGGCCTATTATGTTATCGTTTCGATCTCCCATTCTGACACTAGTTGATGTTCCTTCGTCCAGAGGCTTTTCTTCAGGGAACAATGGTCCTTGTCGCTTCTTTTTAGATTCTCCTTGCTCCCTTAATGATTTAAGAATACTACGAACTGTTCTCTCCAACTCTGGTGCATATTGTAGTGGGGAATCACGTCCACAATGACGTGTGTGCATGCAATGATATATAACCTGAAAACAAGAAAAATAAAGAAAGCAAAAGCAAGTAAACTAATTCTAAGAAAGATAAAAACTAATAATTTTGGATTTTTTTTAGTTTAATACTAAAAAAATTAAAACAAACAAAATCGCTTTCCTATAAGCGCACTAGTTCCCCGGCAACGGCGCCAAAATTTGATCGAGATGCCGTCAACTCGTCAAAAATAAACTCCAAATAACCTAAATAGTTAGGGTAAGAGGGATCGAATCCACGAGGAACATGTGGTTATAGTTGCAGCGAAAATACAAATCTAAATACTTTGCTTGAGCGAATAATGAAACTTAACACTCGTCTATTTGCAACATTATTAATGTATCTTGGGCACGAATTATGTTTTCATCATCACTCGTCTTAACTCCTATTCTAGTTTGAGCTCGGCACGAACGATATGATTGCAATAACTCGTCTTGCGATAATCAACAATATAAGCATGAACACAAAAACACAATCATATGATTAACTAATGAAAACCACATAGAATGTATCAATGTTATATAACAAAACTACTTGACAAAACATAAAACCTTCACTATGGAATATCCCCAGAAGTAACCGTGATGAGATTAGCCTTCCATAGCCTTCAAATATTGCATCTTGATTAGTGAAGAGATCTTCAAGGCGTTGGATTTCCGAATGGTTGAAGCGGAATCGATCTTGGCGTAGATTCGGTGTTAAACGGAGCTCCGGCGAGTGATGGGAGTAAAAGAGAGGCTTTGGATGTGTGTGAGATGTGTTTTGGACGTTCTATGGCTCCCTATTTATAGATAATTCCAAATCCCAACGGAATATATTGATGTTTATCCATTCTTTTTGAAAGATTCCGTCCGGACAGACTGATGGGGTTTTGGGCGGATTAGTCCGTTGAAGCTCTGACATTCTTCTGAAACTTTCTGATCTCGGACAGATTGATCGCCTTTTGGCAGATTGATCCGCTGCTTCTTTTCAAATCTTTTCACTCCAAACAACACCAATTTTAGCCATTTGCTTCCATCACCTAATTCAAACAAAATACTTATGAAAGTAGCATATATTTTATTAAAGAGATGCATTTACATGTAAATTGAGCATGAAAACCTTAATGTAAAATGCATCGATCAAGCAGCTCGAAAAAATTCAGCGCGAAACGAGACGGTGGGGACGCAGACCTGCGCCACCCTATGCCCCAAAACAATGAGATTTGGAGCTAGAAAACAGTTTCAGCGTACCCCCAGCGTAGGTTGTAACATCCTGGATTTGAGTCTGGTACGTGAATTTAATTTATTGGCTCATTAATTTAATATTATTGCGTTATTCCAATTAAATCCCGTTTCGTGGATTAAGCGTGTCGAGACCGAGCGATACGTGTCTCCGAGTTAATAATTAGTGGATTATTAGTAATGTTAGGCATAAAAAGGCCTCAATCAAACCTGCTCTACATCTTAGGGGGATATTTTTAATCAAACCTGTTTGATGCACATGAAGGTATAATTTAAGGCCTGTTTATGCCTTATTGAAACCTGAAAAGTGATTTGCAATAAAAGTCAAAGCTGTTTACCCTGTTGCATTCGTTGCAACAGAGGTAGTTTGTAAGCTGTTCTGTCTGCTGAACAGGCTGAACATAAACTGTCTATGCTGCTCTGTTCAGTTGAGCAGCTTGGACAGATTCTAAGTGTTCTGTTCTTTGTGAACATGATAAACACTTTATGGAATATGTTTCCAAGTCCTCATGTATTGTTTTTGGCTAAAAGATCAGTTTACAAGTAGAAGACAAAGTGGAAAACAGAAACTGCAAAAGCCTGCCTACACTGTTTTGTTACATGAAGACAAAAGGATATTTGAAATGGGTGACAGACCATTTCTTATATCAAAATGACCTTATCAAAAGAAGAAAGATGCAAAGTTGACATTCCTCTTTTGGTTAAAGCCTTATGCAACAGAGACAAAAAGGAAAAGACAAAGATTCTGCCACATGAAGACAAATCTGCTTTATCAGAATGTGCAGAAAAGTTGTTTTGTCTTTTTGGAAAGACATCCCACTATCTCATCGTCCAATGAAGAAGCTTCACTGAGATTCTCAGTGAGAGTATAAAAGGAAGCTTCTAAGGATTGTGAGATAACCAAGAGTGAGAAATCAGATCGTGCATTGAAGTGTGTTTTTCCAACATGCAAGTCTGCTTGAATAGAACAGTACGTGTGTCTAAGCTACTCATATTCAAGCTGTCCATCGGTGTCTTGTAAAATCAGTGAGTTCATCTAAGTGAGTGTATTCATTGTATCTAGTCTGAGTGTGTCTTAGATTAGTTGAAACATCTGTTGTATCTGTCATCTCAGCTTGAACCTTTCTGTAGTCAAGCTTGTTTGTAATTAACATTTGTTAATAGTATACACAAACATTGAGAAAAGAGTGTTGAATTTTAATTTGCTGTATTCCCCCCCCCCCCCCCCCCTCTACAGCTTAGAACAATACTCTAGGGAAACCTTTTGGGACCTACAACTCGTATCAGAGCAGATAGATTGTGTGTCAACTCTAGATCTCTCATTCTCCCTACTTTTCCATGGACAACAGTGCTACCAGTTCCTCCTCTTACTATGACAATGGTTCAATGGCCAAAGCCCCTTTAATCATCAAAACTTCTCTGGTTGGAAGTGCAGAATGATGTTCTACTTAGAGAATTTGGATGTATAACTGCCAGAGATAGTAATGGAAGGTCCCTATGTGCCAACTTCTGTTACTACTATCACTCCTGCTGTTGAAGGAGCTGCCCCTGAGATCAGAACCTTTGAGAAGGCCAAAGCTCAATGGTCTGATGAAGACAAAAGGCTGCTTGCTCTTGATGCAAAAGCCAAAAACAATCTGGTCATTTCTCTTCCTGATGATGTGTTCAAACAGGTTGAGAAAATGAAGACTGCAAAGGAGATGTGGGATACTTTGTGTACCGTCTATGATGGTCCCACAATCACACTGGACAACAGGTTTAACAATCTTGTTAGACAGTATGAACTCTTCTTTGCAAAACCAAACGAGTCTCTCACAGAAACCTACCAGGTTCACTGCTCTTATCAATGATCTCAAAGCTGTTGGGATCACAAAGGACAGTTTAACTCTGGTGAACAAATTCTTAGACATCCTTCCTGAAGAATGGAACTAATTTTCTACTATCTTGAGAAATTTAGGCACCATCAAAGGTATGGATCTTGTAAACTTGTATGGATCCCTACTGAATGATGAGCAGTCAAGACAACAAAAAAGAAATGCCTTGGAAATGTCTAAGAGAGGTGCTGCCTTGGTGGCCAGCATGAGACAACCTGTTGGTCAAGTATGTGATGTGTTCACGCAACCTGATCAACAAGTTGATGATGAAAAGGAAGAGATGTCTGAAGAGGAAGACTGTGAAGATCTTTCTGAACTTGATGATGAGCAAATGATTGCAATGCTTGTCAAAAAGTTCAACAAGAAGAGGATTGGTGGAAGAATGCTGCAGAGGAACTCAAATGCTGTAAAAAAGAAGGCATTTGATAAAACTAAGGCTAAGTGCTTTAAATGTGGCAAAACTGATCACATAGCTGCTGACTGTGTGTCTAAAGCTGTTGGTCAGTCATCCAGACCATTCAAGACAAAAGGGACAATGGCTACAAGGTTAAGTACCTTATGGTCATGGCTAAGCTGAAAAGGTTGGAAAACTCAGTGGCTTCCAACAAGCAAAAGGGACTCATGGCTGAGACATGTGATTGGGAGGAATCTGACTCATCTTCAGATGAAGAAGATGACAACTGTCTGATGGCCAACACTGATGTCCCATCAACCAGCAACTTCAAACAAGACCTGGCTGAAGCTGAAGCCTTCAACAGCTTAGAGAACTGGAATCCCACAATGATGTACAATGTACAAAACTTTATGGTTTACAGTTCCGATGAAAAAGTAAAAATGTTTGAATATATGCTTGTTGATTTAAAAGCTGCTGTTGAGAAGCACAATGTTTTACTGTCTGAAATCTCTAAGCTTAAAACTGATCTTGACATAAAAACTAATAAACTGGACAGTTTCCATAAGTTGGAAACTGAGCTTGATGAATTAAAACACATCAACTCCATTTTATTAGAGAAAAAGAGAGAAACAGACATAAAACATGCAAAGCTTCAAAAGATTGTTGACTCTTGGTGCCAATCTGCACAAAAAGTCAGCCATTGCATTAGTCAACAGATCCATACACAAATCCAAGCCTATCTTGGAGGGGATCTTGACAAAGCAGCTTCTATTGTTGAGATAAATAATCTGAAAAATGACTTATCCACTCTTGGTGAGCTTCCTAACACTTTCATTCAGAAAGTAAATGGTAAGCTAGTCTCAACAAACAGGTTTGCCAGGCCTCAAAATACTGACAGCTTGTGTGAAAAAACTCCAAAGGCTGATGATGGAATGTGTTCTCCATCAAATCAGCCTGCAAAGAGCTCTGCTAGTTCTCACAAGAAAAAGAAAGAAAAACAAGCTCAAGCTGCAGCTGTGGACTCTAAACCTGTTGACAAAACAGGCTCTGAGTCAAAAGCTGATGGTAAGAGACCTGTTAATCCTTTTGATGCTGATCATTTTGAAAAAACGTTTTCAAAAGGTAAGCAGCCTGCTTTCAACAGGGGCAAGTCTCATGTTGAAAGTAAATCTGCTGTGCTTTCAAATAAGTTAAATCATAGTGGAAAATTGGTTATAAATGAAGGTAAGTCTTTCAAGACCAAAGGCAATGATTATGTTGATAGGCAACATATATCACATCTCAATAAGGGCAAAGGCAAAGTCATTGCTGAACCTGAGAAATTTGGGAATAAGTTTCCCAAACCTGTGGAAGGTCAAAGGCCAATCAAACTTCCTGTGTTTGATATCTGTCCTCCCAAAAGGTGGAAAGAAGATACAGGTAAAGCTGTTGTCATTGTGCCTTCCACCCAAATTGTTGATTCATCTAAAAACAGTAATAAGTTTGCTAAACCTGCTGACAGAATCAACAAAAATAATTCAGAATATGTTTCTGGAGGTTCTTCTTCCAAAAAGGCTAAAAAGAGAAAATGTTATAAGTGTGGGAAGAAGACACATATGGCCAAAGACTGTCCTGAAACTGAGGACATGAGTCCTGTTGACTCTGCTAGTTCCATCATTGCAAAATCGAGCAGTTTTGGAAGTAACATAGTCAATAAGGATGGTATCCAAGCTAATACCATCCAAATAGGAAATATTAGTGTGGATATCACTGGTCCATCAACAAATGTTGATGAAGTAGGAGAACTCATCCCTATGATGAGTTCCCCTAAAAATAACTAATATTTTCTCATGACACTCTACAGGACAAACAACCATCCCAGGTTTGGTACTTGGACAGTGGCTGCTCAGGACATATGTGTAGGTCCCGAGAGGTTCCCAAAGTATATAGTTATAAGCTGTAGAGGGGGGGTGAATACAGCAATTTAAAAACTACACACTCTTTTCTCAATGTTTGTATGTATTATCAACAATTTGTTAATTACAAACAAGCTTGAATGCGGAATAGTTCAAGCTGAGATGACAAATACAACAGTATGTTCACTAGTCTAAGACAGACTCAAACTAGTATACAATGAATACACTCACTAAGAAGCACTCACTGTGTTTACAAGACTTAAGAAACAACTTATGTAAAACAGCTTAGACACACAGAAGCTGGTTTACATAGAAGACTTGCATGCATGAAAATCACACTTGCACGTTCACTCTTGGTTTCAGCACTTAGCTTTCTTCACACTTCTTTCTGACCTTAGAAGCTTCCTTTTATACTCACTTAGAGGATCTAAGAGAAACATCTTCATTGGACGGAATGAAAAAGGAGAAGTCTTGTTGAAAAGACAACATAACCTTTTCTGCACTTTTCTGAAAAGCAGACTTGTCTTCACATGTGCAGAACTTTTGTCTTTTTACTTTGTCTACTGTTGCATTGCCTTTAACTAATTTAGGAATGTCAACTTTGCGTCTTTCTTCCTTGTAAAGGCCTATTTTGATATAAGAAAAAGGTCTGTCACCCTTTTTCAAATAACCTTTTGTCTTCCTGTTACAGAACAGCTTGGGCAGGCTGAGCAGTTCTGTTTTCCACTTTGTCTTCGACTTTGTAAACTGATCTTGTAGTAAAAAACAATACATGATGACTTGGAAACATATTCCATAAAGTGTTTAGCCTGTTCACAAAGAACAGGTTCTGTTCACAAAGAACAGAACACTTTTAAAAATGCCCAAGCTGCTCAACAGTGTAGAGCAGCGTAGACAGTTTATGTCCAGCCTGTTCAGCAGACAGAGCAGCTTGGACAAACTGTCTTAGTTGCAACACATGCAACATATAGAACAGCTTTAGACTGATATTGCAAATCATTTTCAGGTTTCAATAAGGCATATAACTGGCCTTAAATTCAACCTTCAAATGCATCAACAGGTTTGATTATAAATCTCCCCCTCAGATGTAGAACAGGTTTGACTGAGGCCTTTTTGTGCCTAACAACATCTTTAAGATTCAACTTCTTACGCTATGCTATTTTCTTTAAACTTTAAGATAATGTCGCCAAGACGAGTTATGAGCGCCGCAGAAATTGAGGAACTAGTTGCACAAAGAGTGGCTGCTGCTATAGGCACTTACGAGACCAACAAAAACAGTTCAGCTAACGGGGATGGTGGTGCTAGCCGCACCACGGGAGGAACTGAAACCCACCCTAAGGGTTGCGGAATTAAGGGATTTTTGAGCTGCAAACTCCAATACTTCAATGGGACCGAAGGAGCCGTCGGATTAGTACGATGGTTCCAAAAGTTGGAATCCGTCTTCCGTGTTAGCGGATGCATAGAAGGAGACAAAGTAAAGTTCGCCACCCATACTATGCAAGACAGCGCCTTGACATGGTGGAACTCATACACCCAGTCTGTGGGAATTGATGCTGCTTACCAACTCGCCTGAACCGAGTTGAAGCAGATGATGACCGATGAGTACTGCCCTAGGAATGAACTACAGAAAATGGAGTCAGAGTTTTGGAATCTGGCTATGAAGGGAACGGATGTAGCGGGGTACACCAACCGGTTTCATGAACTGAGTGTTCTGTGCCTTCAGATGGTGACCCCTGAGTACAAGAAAATCGAACGTTACATTTGGGGACCTGCACCTCAAATTCAAGGTAATGTCACTGCCTCCAACCCCTCCACCATACAGGATGCCATCAGGATGGCCAATAATCTAATGGATCAAGTGTCCCGGAGGAATGAAGCCAAAGCCGGGGAAAACAAGAGGAAGTGGGAAGACAAGTCCGGAAAGAATACGGGTTCGCAATCCAAGAAGCCCGAGACCATCAAGGCTTATGTAGCAGGAACTGAGTCAAGGAAAGGCTACACGGGTACCAAGCCTTTCTGCACCCAATGCACCTTTCATCACAACAAGGGTCCCTGCCCAACTTGTGGAAAATGCAAACTTGTGGAAAATGCAAACGTATTGGTCATTTGGCCAAGGATTGTAAATTTGGAACCCCGGGTGTCAATGGCGGCAATCAAAGAGGCTGCTTTGAATGTGGAGCTACTGGGCACTTCAAGGGTGAGTGCCCGAAGTTGAGAAATGGTGGACCAGCTCAGGGGAGAGCTTTTGTGTTAGGAGCAGGTGACGCTCGTCAGGATCTCCACGTGGTATCAGGTACGTTTCTTTTAAATGACATTTACGCTTACGTACTCTTTGATACTGGGGCTGATAGGAGCTTTATATATGGTAAATTTAGTAAACAATTGAATGCCACTCCTTTTCCCTTAGACAACTCTTATTCTATAGAACTGGCTGACGGCAAAATAATAGAGGCAAGTAGTATCATTAAGGAATGCACACTGAAGCTGGCAGATCATCCCTTTAAGATAGACTTGATGCCTATAGAACTCGGAAGTTTTGATGTAGTAGTTGGTATGGATTGGTTGTCACACAATCATGCCGAGATTTTGTGTGGTAAGAAAGTGGTACGGATACCACTCCACAAGAAGAAGGTCCTAACAGTCCAAGGGGAAAGAAAGAACCGACAGTTAAATGTCATATCCGGCCTAAGAATATTAAAGTGCCTTAGGAAACGTTGCCATGCAGTACTGGTACAAATTGCAGAAAAAGAGTCGGAGGAGAAGCGACTCGAGGATATTCCAGTGGTTTGTGACTATCCGAAGGTCTTCCCGGAAGATTTGCCTAGACTTCCGCCAACTAGGCAAGTAGAGTTTCAAATCGATTTGTTGCCGGGAGCTGCACCGGTCGCAAGAGCCCCATATAGACTCGCTCCTTCTGAAATGCAAGAGCTATCCAATCAATTACAAGAGTTGATGGATAAAGGATTCATTCGACCAAGTTCCTCACCTTGGGGAGCTCCGGTCTTGTTCGTTAAAAAGAAAGATGGATCCTTCAGAATGTGCATAGACTACCGAGAGCTAAACAAGTTAACGGTAAAGAACCGCTACCCTCTTCCCAGAATTGACGACCTGTTTGACCAACTACAAGGATCTAGCTTCTACTCTAAGATTGACCTGCGATCCGGTTATCATCAAGTAAAGGTTCGGGAAGAAGACATTCCCAAGACAGCATTCAGATCTCGTTATGGACATTACGAATTCCAGGTAATGCCATTCGGTTTGACTAACGCACCAGCCGTATTCATGGACCTCATTAATCGAGTGTGTAAACCGTATCTGGACAAATTTGTAATAGTGTTCATAGACGATATTCTCATCTATTCTAGAAATAAGGAGGAGCATGAACGGCATCTCAAGCTGATCATGGAGTTGTTAGAGAAGGAACAACTATACGCCAAAATTTCAAAATGTGAATTTTAGTTCCGAGAAGTTAAGTTCCTTGCACATGTGATCAACAGCCAGGGAATCCAAGTTGATCCATCAAAAATCGAGGCCATAAAGAACTGGGCGACTCCTAGAACCCCCAAGGAAATCCGCCAATTTCTAGGACTTGCCTGTTATTATAGGCGATTTATTGAAAACTTCTCAAAGATAGCAGGTTCCCTAACAGAGTTGACTCGGAAGGATGTAAAATATATCTGGGGTGAAGAGCAAGAAAAGGAGTTTCCGCAGTTAAAGCAAAGATTGTGTAGTGCACCAATTCTGTCCTTACATGAAGGGACTGAAAATTTTGTGGTCTACTTTGATGCCTCACACAATGGATTAGGTTGTGTGCTCATGCAAAGGGATAAAGTCATTGCTTACGCAACACGACAGCTCAAAATTCACGAGGTGAACTATACGACTCATGACTTAGATCTTGGAGCAGTGGTGTTTGCTCTCAAAATATGGAGGCACTACCTGTATGGAACTAAGTGCACGGTGTTCACAGACCATAAAAGCCTTCAGCATATTCTGAATCAGAAAGAGTTAAATATGAGGCAACGTCGTTGGGTTGAACTGCTTAGCGACTATGACTGCGAAATTTGTTATCATCCGGGGAAGGCAAATGTCGTAGCTGATGCCCTGAGCCGAAAGGAACGGGTTAAGCCATTAAGAGTCCGAGCTTTGGTCATGACTATACAGTCAAACCTAAACTCTCAAGTCCGCGAGGCACAAGAAGAGGCAATCAAGGAGGGTAATCTACTGGATGAAGCCTTGAGAGGTATGGATAAACAGTTTGAAATCAAGTCAGATGGATGCCGATACTTCATGGGCAGAATTTGGCTACCAAAACTCGGAGGACTAAGGAAGCTGGTCATGGATGAAGGGCATAAGACAAGATATGCTATTCATCCAAGGTCAGATAAGATGTATCACGACTTGAAGGGAATGTACTGGTGGCCAAATATGAAGGCTGACATTGCTACCTATGTCAGCAAGTGCTTAACATGTTTGAAAGTTAAGGCTGAGCACCAAAAACCATCAGGATTGCTAGTTCAACCAGAAATACCCCATTGGAAGTGGGAAAACATCACCATGGATTTCATCACCAAGTTGCCGAAAACCTCTGGAGGTTATGACACTATTTGGGTGATTGTGGATCGAGTTACCAAAACCGCACATTTCCTTCCAATCAAGGAGACAGATAAGATGGATAAGTTAACGCAAATCTATCTTAAAGAAGTTGTCTCAAGGCATGGAGTGCTAGTATCAATTATATCAGACAGGGACAGCCGGTTGACATCAAGATTTTGGCAGTCATTGCAAGAAGCACTGGGTACACGACTAGATATGAGCACAGCCTATCACCCGCAAACAGATGGTCAGAGTGCAAGGACGATTCAGACTTTGGAAGACATGCTAAGGGCATGTGACATCGATTTTGGCAAAAGTTGGGACAGGCACCTACCATTAGTCGAGTTTTCCTATAACAACAGCTATCACTCGAGCATTATGACCACCCCATTCGAGGCACTCTACGGGCGAAAGTGTCGATCACCTCTTTGTTGGGCTGAAGTAGGAGATAGTCAGATTACTGGACCTGAGATCATCCAGGAGACTACAGAAAAGATAGCCTAGATTCGTAACCGGTTAAAGATCGCGCGGGATCGGCAGAAAAGTTATGCAGATGTTCGACGGAAGGATTTGGAGTTCCAAGAGGGTGATCAAGTAATGTTAAAAGTCTCGCCTTGGAAGGGCGTGATCTGTTATGGGAAACGACGAAAACTCAATCCTCGTTATATCGGACCATTCAAGATCACCAAAAGAATTGACCTGGTAGCTTACCGACTCGATCTGCCCCCAGAGCTTAGTAACGTCCATAATACCTTCCACGTGTCCAATCTTAAGAAGTCTGGCTGATGAATCACTCGTTATACACATGGACGAGTTGGAATTAGACGATAAGTTGAACTTCATTGAACAACCTGTAGAAATAATGGACCGAGAAGTCAAGAAACTAAAGCACAGCCGGATCCCGATAATAAAAGTCAGATGGAACTCTAAGCGAGGTCCTGAGTTTACGTGGGAACGCGAAGATCAGTTCCGGGAAAAATACCATCACCTGTTCTCAAGTACTCAAGAAGTGGAGAACACGAGCTTATTTCGGGACGAAATTCCCTTAACAGGGGGAGACTGTAACATCCGGCACTAAACCAGGTTAGCAACAATGACCTAATCTGTATTTAATAGCCAATTATAACCTAATCAGTGGTCATTAGAAATTAATCAAGTGATTAACAAGATTTATTAGAAAATTCAACTCAATTAGAATCAAATTTATCGGTGCGATGAATCAGGAAATCAATTAATCCGAACAATTTACGATATGAGGGATTAATTCAACTAAGTACATAATTAAATCATGATTAGTGACACTAATCATACACCAATACAATTACTTAAAATTAATTATGCAAGACTAAAACAATTTATTAAAACAATGCATTCATAAGTATTTATAAAATTACAAGAAAAGGAAAAATACAAGAATACATTTCTAAATACATTTATACAAAAAAAAATATAAATACATGTATATGGCCGGCCATAGGCCATAGACATGTGGTGTATTAGAAGTTGACTTTTATTTTTTTAATATTACTTTAAACACCATCATTTTGTTTAAAAGTGTACACAACTTTTGTCTCCCATGCCTTTCATCATTTGAAAGACCAAAAATTTCTCTATAAATAGGAAGGCATTTCATTCATTATATTCACACCAAAATCCTCTCTTCTCTCCTATTAAATCCGGCCAAGGCACACACACATCACAAACTTCTTCATTCAAGTGTTCTTCAAGAAATTCAAGAGTTTCGGTGCATATGTTGCAAAGGATTTCAACTTATACTCAAAATCATATTCTAAATACATCAAAGTAAGTAAATGCTAACTTATCTCATCATATATTTATGTTTATATAAGTCTTGCATAATATATATAATCACCAACAACAACAAGTTTCATAAAAACTCAAGTTTATAAGTTTCTAGTTTTTATTTTTAAGTTGTTTCTTTAAATGTGCATATGAATATATGAACACATTATAAACATTTTAATATTATGAAAACATGTGTTATATATGTGTTATATAACTTTTATAACTTTTATACAAGTAGTCTTTGAATAAACAACAAGAATCATAAGTTGTTTTAAGTTTATAAACTACGGATTTTTGGCAGAAAATTTATATCGACTTTGAAAAATCATAACTAATTCATAACTCAACGAAATGAGTTGATTCTTGTCTCAAACGTTAGATCTATGTCTTAACTATAGATCTGGAATTTTTCATAATTTATTTTGGAGTTTAAGACCTCCAGAAATTATTTGGGAAACCGGAAGTTTGACAGCTTAAAAATGGCCAACATAGGGTTTTTAACAAGCTTTCTCACCAACCTAAACATCTCGAAAATGGCCGTTCTTCATTCTAAAAATCCTTTGTATATAGTAGTTTAATGTGCTAGAAAACTAAAGTCTAAAACATTTTGGAGCTTGGTCAAAAACAGCCTCAAAGTAGGCCGAAAAACCTCCGAAAAAGCTGGAAAATTATATATACATATATATATATATATATATATATGTGTATATATATATATATGTATATATATATATATATACATATATATATATATATATATATATATATATAATACATATACATATATTATATAATATAGATATATATATATATATACATATATCTATTATTAATATATTATATATATATATATGTATATATATATATAATGTATATATATATAATATGTATATATATATATATATATTAAAACTTGGTCAAAAACAGCCTCAAAGTAGGCCGAAAAACTCCGAAAAAGCTGGAAAATTATTATATACATATATTATATATATATATGTATATATATATATATATATGTATATATATATATGTATATCATATATATACATATATATACATATATATAATATATATATATATATATATATATATATACATATATATATATATATTATATGTATGTATATACATATATAATGTATTATATATATATATATATACATATATATATCTATATATGTATATATATATATATACATGTATATATATATATATATATATATATATATATATAAACTTGACGTTTTAAGCAAATTTTATTTATAAACTTGTAATGTTGGGTGATTTAAGACATAAAAATCTGTAAATATATATATCATCATATATTAGAGATATTAAGTCCTTATTATCATTTAGGACCCGTTTAATCTCACTCGGTGCATCATCCGTCCCTTTATGCTAAAAAGCACATTACGCTAGTTTTTACCATCACACGCTCGGTGAGTTCTCATAGCCCCTATTTTCACACTGTTATGTTTTGGGGATGAAATACATGCTTCGTTTTTATATGGACACGGAAATATCTTCATTTCTATTATGTATTACACATGTGGTTCCATTAGCCCTGATATCATGAACCGTTAATTGCATTTATTTGTAAGCGCGAATATATTGTGGATAGATCTATTGGGAGTCATGTCCCCCACTCGGGTTAGTTCGGATTGACTAACAGAGGGTGCATATATATTCAACACACGGTATTACGTATGGGAATACTGCACAGGGCAAACTCATTTTAATTAAGCTTCGGTTGCATGATGGTTTATATGTAATACATAACCAGGAATTTATGATTTTATAAATTCAACCTCTATTATTGTAGTCCGTACAAGTCAGATTTACGTGTAAACCTATGAGCTCACCAACAAATTTTGTTGACGTATTTTAGCGTGTATTTTCAGGAAATTAAGGCAAGTCCATCACATCGGTAGTATTTTCAAGCTTCCGCATTTAAGGAGTCGCACTCAGTTTCAAACCATCGGAGATTTATTTGCATTATTTTGGATGATTTAATTATGTATTTAAATCTCTGTACCTTGCGAACTTCTTTTTATCATTTTGGGTTATGTAAAACATTTATATCTTTTAACGTTGGCCGATGTAATTTTGAAAACGTCCATATAGTGGTCGTTCATTATGATTATGGTTACGCTTCCGCGACGTCGCGCTTTGTTGCCAACCGGGGTAACGGGGTGTGCCATGACGGTTCCGAATGTTGTAACACTTTTAATTGTACAAAATGATGCTCGAACATTTATGTGATATGTTTTCCTTATGGAAATGTAACAGGTCCCTTGTGGTGTTGTTTAACCCACAGTGGGGTACTTTGTGAATCCGGTCGAAATTCCGAGGACAAATAACATTGATTGAAATTAACTAACGCACCCACTGTGAGTACCTTTGATTTTCACATGTCTACATTTATTTTATGTTTGCTTTTCCTGCTGAGGCATGTTGTTTCACTTTCATTTGGAATTCTACTAACTCGCGTATATGTTGATGCACATTCTTACTTGTTGCGTGTCCATTTCTTTGTTGTGCATCTTATTGATGTACCTACGGGTCGCATCTGTATTCAGATGTTACTGTTCTATATGACCAAGAGTTTGACACCTCTGTGGTCAGGATAGGCAGTTGGTCATCCTCGATGTTATGTTTGCCTCAGATGGTTTGTTTTTCTTATGCCGAGTGTCATCTAGAAGGAGCTGCAGCTCGGGTTTCGTACTTTGAGTACGTAGGGAGTATACGGTATGTGTTTCCGGTGTTACTCTTGGGGGGCATCATAAGTATTTGTGGAATGTCTAAACTCATTGTTATTCTCTAAGCTTTGCTTACCCCTCAGTTGTTGACATTTATTACAGCAAAGGGGAAATCCGCTGCGGGACCTTCTAGTTAGGTCGTTTGTGAAGTCTTGGAAGATTTGATACTACTCAATTGGTAAATGTATTATGAGACCAATGTTGTAATATATTCTGGGTGATGTAATAATGTATTGAGTATGTACACTTAGACATGAAACCTTGTAGCACCGTAGGGGGTTTGATAAATTTGTATATTTTAATTTATGTACTTTAATGCTTCCGCAATTATATTAAGCTTTCAGATGATTATGTAATTATAAGTTTGGTGATTAATCCCGGGTTTATTGTAATGGTGTTTATTGTGGCAAGGGTGTCACAGCGAATGGTATCAGAGCAGTAGTTTGAGATTCAAGTGTCCATGAGGTCTTGGTCTCAAACACTAAGTGATGATATGTAGTGATTTTAAGTAATGATATGAAGTAAGATAGGTTACGATCTAGTAATCGTAGGAGATTGACCATCATACGGGACAATTGGGTGGTGTCTTTAAAAATGACATGTTACTAAACAAGTTATATGTTTTATATTTCAGAAAATGTCTGGAGGAGGAATGACACCCGAAGAAACAAGAGAAATGATGCTAGCCATGATGGCTGAGCAAAATAAGATGATTCAAGACCAGTTTCAGGTTCGAGATGAGGCCGAAGCTAAGAGAAGGAAAGACAAGAGAAAGAACAAGGAAAAAGAGGGTAACAACGACGATAACCAAGATGACAACACTGGGTCATCTAACAAGCCCAAAGGTTGTCGAATCAAGGATTTCAAGGGAAATGAAGCAGCTGAATTTAATGGGTTGGGTGATGCTATTACTGCACTGGAATGGATAACAGCCACAGAAAGGACTTCCCGAATCAGCGATTGCGCTGAGAAGGACATGGTCCGATTTGCCACAGCTATGTTCAACAAAGATGCAGTAATATGGTGGAATTCAATGGTGAATGCGTTAACTCTGGAAAAAGTTTTTGTAATGACATGGGCTGAGTTTACAGAAATATTCACTCAGCAATATTGCTCGGCCGATGAGCGCCGAAGACTAGAAGCTAAGTTCATGACACTGATTCAGGGGACTAAGTCTGTGTCCCAGTATGCGGTAGAGTTCACGAGGTTAAGTTTGTTCGTGCCTCATCATTTTGTTATAGAGGAAAGAAAAGTGACCAGCTTTGACGCTGGTCTTGATCTGGAAATCCGAAGGGTGATGAGCAACGTACGCTACCCCGCATTTGCTGGTCTAGTGGAAGCCGCCAGAAATGTGGAACAGATT
The DNA here is from genome assembly GCA_020465985.1 of Centrapalus pauciflorus. Lineage (NCBI taxonomy): Eukaryota > Viridiplantae > Streptophyta > Magnoliopsida > Asterales > Asteraceae > Centrapalus > Centrapalus pauciflorus. Next base: position 112,882 of record JAANYP010009314.1, on the reverse strand, counting down.
CTGAGTAAGTCTGGGTATGTAATGGGGTCTGCTGCTGCTACAACTAACCAAACTCAACCTTCACCACCGAAACGTCAACGCGAAGGAGGTTGTAAGGTCTTGCAACTATAGATCTATCTAGATGCGACACACACCAACGAGTTCAGAATCCTCGTTAGCGGCTTGACGGATATATCATACTCACGGAACACGGAGACTACCACGGCGTTGTACGAACGACTACGAACGAACCTACGCGATGATTCTCTCCGAACACACACACAGATTGTTGATAAACTCGAGATCGCCTTCTGTTAATCACACACGGAATTCTGCAAAAATCTGCTAATCATTCGAGTTAATCCCTAATTATTGAGACCCATTTGAGTTTGTCATGGGACAAACTCGAACCAGGCCCAAGGCCAATTCGAATTTGTCCTCATGACAAATTCGAATTTACCTTCCATGTTAAATTCGAATTTATGCTAAATTCGAATTTCACATGTCAACTTCTGTTTGATTATATGTTCTAACTTATGTTTGAATTAATCTCTGAACTTTATGTTTGAACTTCTTGTAATACGTTACACAAACTTCAAACATACAAACAATAAATATCAAACACATAAAATCACATATATCAAATACTAGTTAATATTCAAAACCTTGAAGCATGACTTACACAAAATGCTAATACTACTTAGACTGCTATCTTCACACAGGGTGTACCAACAGACTCCCCCTTGACGATAGCTTCTAACTATTTACATTTTGATTAAGTAACTGGACCATATATACTACTTCCTGATTATATACCTGCATCTATTCATACTCTAACTATCTTCTGGAACTTTCTGGCTTCAGATCTCCATTCTTCATGAAAGAAGATATGCTGATCATGTAGCTTCTTCAGATCGTCCTTCGATAGGTTTATTAAATGCAGGGGATCATACACTCTCAAAATAAATTTATCCTGTGTATCCTCCATGACTGCTTCGGCTGTATCATTATCGACATACCACCATTTCATGTTACTCAAAACGTTCTGTGGCATCGATTTCATAGGCACCCTTTTCAAACACTTAACGGGTTTATAAACCATTCTGGCCCAAGGCCTTCTCATATGAGGATCTATCCTTGATTCATCCTCTATTCTCTTTCCTGATCTCGGCTTAAGTCTTTCAAACTTTCCAGAGCGGCCCTCTTTTCTTATTATCTTGGCTATAACCTCAGCATATGGGTCCTCACCGATATTGATTAATTCTTTCCATGCTAACTCCTTTACTTCTACCTTCGGCTGTGTATTAAATACTTTAAGCGTACGCCTCAGGTACTGTAGTCCATCTCTCCTCTTCAAAATGAAAAGCTGCAGTTCTCGGTCAAAGAACCAGCTGATAATACCTCCTGGGAGACTTTCTGCCCCCGGAACTCTCATCTTCTTCTTCATCTTCGGCTTTTCTTTCATTTCTTCCTTCTTGAACCACATATTCATTAAATCAGCCCTGGAAGGCTCCTTTTCTGCTTCTTCAAGTTCAGAGTCTTCGACCGAGACTATCTTGATCTCATCTATATCAATCACATCGTGATTATCTCGCACATATAACTCCGTGATAGGCTGTGAATTAATAATCACTTCGTTGACATTATCGTCCTCGTCTTCTATCACATCATCGTCAGATCTCCAATCAACAATTTCCTCTGGTACGAATTCCCCCTCCTCCAACTCCTCCATTTCATCCTCAAAATCAAAATCCATTATTTCTTCCTCAATATCTTTTAGTGCATCTATCATATCGCTTTCATGAGTCTTTGAGGAACCAGCCTGACCTCTTGCCTGACCTCCTTCAGCTCCACTTTGACTAGGCTCCCCCTGAGTTTCAGCATATAGAGCAGCAGGAAAATCTACTGGCTCATTCTGTTCAGGTGCATTGGGATCATTGCCATCGTCATCACCTTCCCGTCGATGCTCCTCAGCATCTCTACAGCTTGACTCCCCCTGAGCTTTTAGATTTTTCATTAGCTGCTCAATAAAGGACCTCATTGATCTCATTTCTGCAGCTTGATCTGCAACAAAAGTTTTTAGCTCCAGATTCTCTTCCTCAATCTTTCTAACACATTTCTTTAACTCAGAATTCTCGTTGTCAACATTGGCGTTATGCTTCTGTATCTCCCCAATAGCTTTTGTCAACTGAAAGATTTGGACTTGTTGGAAGTCAACCTTGCTCCGAAGCTCAGAAAACCTTTGATTATCTGTGAAGGTTGATGAAGTGGATGGAATTGATTGGATGGGAGTTGGGATGATTGGTGGAGGAACGGATGTTTGAACAGGTGGTGGTGGTGGCGGAATGGATGTTCGTTCTGATGGTTGAGAGGTAGGCATTTCTGGCTCAGGAGCAGAGGCTGATGAAGCTCCCTGCATAAAACGGTGCCTTTTGGCCCTATGCCTAGGAACCAAAGGAACTACTTCTTCTTCCTTAAAATCTGAGTCATCTGACTCCCTTGAAGCTCTTCTCCTTGTAGCTTCTTCATCTATCACCACTAACCTCGATCCATATGTGCCTATGTGAATAGACGGATCTTCGGTCACTGTGTTTGGTGCCTCAACTTCTATTTCTTCTGCTTCTTATGACTCAGACTCTGAAGTTGACTCGGCTTCACCTGCTGCCTCAGGTTGATACTCATCTATCTGCTTAAAAATATCAACTTCCCCAGTAGGAGGTTCCAAAATATGCCCAACTAGCTCAGCAGTAATTGCCTCATTTGCATGCGGCCTAGATGCCCAAATCTCTTCTAAAGTTTGAAGCTTTGGATCAGATACAGGTGGGACAGTTGAAGGACCAGCTTCCTTTGGCTCCTGAACTTGACTTGTTGAAGGCCTAGCGGCCTGAGTTTGTCTCGCTGACGGTCTTTGCCTCCTCCTTTGTTGCGGAGGCCTTGGTTGTTGCGGTTGCTGTTGTTGTTGCGGCTGCTGTGGAAATTGAAATTCCCCTGCCCAGTTGGCACCTTCACCGACTTGAAAATCTGGGTTGACCACCGCACCAAAAAGTGGTGCCTCCACTGGCCTAGCTAATCTTCCTCTATGAGCTTGACAATCTGCAAAGATTCGTTTGTCAATCACAGCAACACTTTGGATTTCGTTAAGTTGTGGCAGGTTCGGTAGGAAATGTCTTATCAACATCATTACGAATCTCGGATATAGCAGAAATCTTTCTCGGTCTGGAGCTGTTATTTGTTGAACAAACTCTGTAAAGAACATCTCTGAGTAGCTAAATCTTTGCTTGTAAACCAGCGCCATCATCCCTGACTGAATCTTCGATACGATGTAATCGAATCCTGCGTTCCTGGCAGCAAAACACACCATAAAGACGTGAGCTAGGTATCTCCATTGCCTATGAATTTGTTATATTTTGAACTTGTATCAGTACAAAATCCAACACCTATGAATTTCTAGAAGTTTGATTTAAATTTGAAGTAAATAATTCGAATATAATGGTAAAGTCGAATGACAGATTCGAAACAACCATAGTTTCGAATTTAGTGGATGCTTCGAGTTTAATGACAAACTCGAAGCCACGATCAAATTCGTGACAACGATCAAACTCGAACATGTCGGTTTGAATGACAACCAAAATCCAAGATTTTAACCAATTTAGACTTAGAAAATTACTTCCATTAGTGCTAATAGGTTCTAATCAAAGATATTTGTAATCAATTTGATGTTTCACCGGTTCAATGTTTGTTATTTTGAAATACAAACGTTCCACCATTAAAACTTCAAAATCCGTTAATTTTGGCTCAAATGGAATCTAAAACCACCTAAATCTTGTACAGTGTGGTTGATTATACCTAGATTTGCTAGTAGTCTCGAACACAAACGGATAGAAACTCGACAAATAGTATGAAACTCGAAAACGGCAAACTCGAAGACAAACTCGAAATCGCTCACAGTAAACTCGAAAGGCTCAAATTCGAAAGTAGGTGATAATGACTTGTCACTGTTGACCTATTTATATCAACCACCTTCGAGTTTGTTGTCTACATTCGAATTTATCAGCAAATTCGAAGAACCTGCCAAATTTGAATATATATTCGATTTTGGTTAAACTCGAATTTAACTTTCAAAATTTGAAAATTTCGAAAACCTTTGAATTAAATTCAACTTTTTCAACCTTTTCGTGTAACTGAATAAACTATGCATAATCATTTACTCTAAGCACCAGATTTTCACGTAATGTTTATTTTATTCAACTAGGAATACACCCTCAGTAATTTTGACCTTTTTCCTAAGTAAAATTAAAATAAAGTAAAAATTAAAAAAATTAAAATAAAGTAAAAATTAAAAAAATTGAAAATTAAAAAGGAAAATAGAATAAAATAAATTAAAGTTAAAATTGTGAACAAAAATTTAAACTTAGGCTAATCTACATTATTTCAAAAACTTACAACATATACTAAACACTTAACATAATATTTTTGACGAGTATAGTCAAAGAAAGGTTTAATCAGATAGCGGTGTCAAATACGCACTTTCAGTATTCATACTTTCACACTTAGGAATTTTTGATTCCTTTGATTGTTTGTCGTGACATACATTTCTAGCCGATTGTTGGTATTATTTTTCCTTTAAACATGTTACATTTCGGAATATCCCTTGGCCTTTTTATTTATCATGAAATTATCTTACGTGACTCATACATAGACATACTTTTATGATCAAGGCATACACACAATGATTATAACTTTTTGGTATTTGCAAACTTTCTTTAAAAGGCAAACATCGGACACAGGTCTGTATTTACACACAACAAAGTGTCTTAGTTTGTCTTAAGGTTTATTTTTAAAGCTAACAAGACAGCGGTGACAGGTCTGTACCGACGTACAACAAAGCGACTTATCTTGCTAACTCGAATCAAAACAGAGGCAACAGGTCTGTACTTACGTACAACAGAGTTACTTGTTTTGACTCTCAACTCAGTATATGATTTTTTTGTTCTTTCCGCTTTTAAGATGAATCTGATGTTGCCATACATCCCCAGAAAGTTTGCATACGTCATTTACAATCAAAGTCTGTATGTCTCTAACATAAAAATTAAGACCAATTGGTCGTACATCTAAGTTAGTGACACGTTTGACTTTTTCTTGAATATTTTATAAGCCTTGAGACTCCCTATATGTATTATGCCTACCAACATATCAAACTAGATAATGTATAACACTTAGATATTTAGGTGCATTATGTGTAAAAGCTAAACACTTAGAGCTTGTATTAACTGTGCTAATTTTCGTCACTTTGAACCTATGTATCTATGACTTAACTCTTTTTCTGATATTCTTTTTTTTTTTTGAATTTTTGTATGGTTTTCTCTCTTTTTTCTTTTGTTTTTCATAAGTAAACGTAAGAAAATAAAATAACCTACTAACTTAATAATAAAGGAAACTATCCTAAGATACTAAACTTACTATAAAAAGAAAGAAAGACTACTGCTATAAAAAGAAATAAAACTCTACTAAGGTCAATTTACTCTGGATTACGCATTCCATTTAGTTGAATCAAATATTCAAAACGTGACTTATCAAAAGCTTTGGTAAATAAATCAGTATTATTATCATTTGTTGCCACTTTTACCAGCTTGATTAAGTTCTTTTCAGCACAATCACGTATAAAATGATGTCTTATGTCTATGTGCTTGGTTTTATTATGTTTTACTGGATTATTAGTTATAGCAATTGTTGACTGGTTATCTATCTTAATAGGAGTATGAGTGTAAGTCAAACCGTAATCCCGCAATTATTGTTGTATCCACAGAACCTGTGAACAGCAACTACCAGCAGCAACATATTCGGCCTCGCACGTTGACACGGCTACCGACGTATGTTTCTTGCATTGCTAGGAAACGAGTCTCCCTCCTAGGAACTGACAGCCTCCAGTTGTTGACTTGCGCGTCAAGCTACATCCTCTGTAGTCTGAATCAGTGAACGCCTCCAATTCCAGATCGCCCTCCGCGTGATACCAAAGTCCCAGCTTCGGTTTCGACTTGAGGTATCGTAGAATTCGCTTCACAGCTTTCATGTGCATCTCTTTCGGATTAGCTTGAAACCTAGCACAAATACAAAAAGCAAGCATAATATCAGGTCTAGAAGCAGTTAAATACATAAGTGACCCTATCATGGCCCGATATAACGTCGGATCCACATCGGTATCACTTTTAATACCCCGTCCGAGATTGTGATTCACTTGAATCGGCATGCTGAAGTGAGCTGTCAGCTTGGTTCTTTCCATCCTGAAGCGCTCTAAGATGTCATAATATACTTCGTCTGATGAATAAACATGCCCTCCTTCCTCTGATCGACTTGCAACCCTAGAAAGAAGTTTAACTCACCCATTGCACTCATCTCAAACTTTGACTTCATCACCTTTTCAAAGTCAGTGCACATTTGCTCGTCTGCTGATCCAAAAATAATATCATCTACGTACACTCGTACCAAGATGAAATGTTCTCCTTTACGCATCACGAACAGCTTACTGTCTATCCTTCCTCTTTCAAACCCATTTTCTAAAAGATGGTTGCACAGAGTCTCATACCACGCCCTTGGTGCTTGATTCAATCCATACAGAGCCTTATCTAATCGATATACTCTGTCTGGATATTTCGGATCTGTAAACCCGGGCGGCTGTTCTACATACACCAGTTCCTTCACTTTCCCATAAAGGAAAGCACTCTTAACGTCTAGCTGATAAACCTTAAAACCCTTGAAGGAAGCAAAAGCCAGAAACAAGCGAATTGCTTCCAACCTTGCTATTGGCGCGCACACCTCATTGTAATCGATTCCCTCCTCTTGGTTGAAACCCTTTATAACTAACCTTGCTTTGTTGCGAGTGACTATACCCCGATCGTCTCTTTTGCACTTAAAAACCCATTTAGTTCCTATTGCTATTTCTCCTCGAGGTAATGGAACTAACTCCCTCACTTCTAGTTTCTTAAATTGTGACAGTTCTTCCTGCATCGCTTCAACCCAACAGTTGTCTTTTAGTGCCATTTGCACATTTTTTGGCTCTACTTGCGAGATGAAACATGAATAGAGGCAGGTATGAAAGGCCTCGGAGTCATTTATCATCGACAACAACACTGTGTTGTTATTTAAACTACTCCTAGTCCTCACACCCGCATTTGGATTTCCTATGATGCTTTCTATAGGATGGTTCTTGTTGATGCTAGATGTCTCTATTTCGTCAACTCTCAGATTATCTCCTAAATTTGATCCTATTTCTCCTAACGGGGGAACGACTTCAGACTCTACATTTTCTTCCTCGTGGACATTTTCCTCAGAGTTAGAATTTGTCGTCTGATTTTCGTTTGTAGGCGCTTCATAATCAGTAACTTCTCGAGATCTATCTTCAGTTGATGTAGGCTCGTATGTTGATTGAAATGTGGTCCTCGGAAAGCTATGACCCTCGTCATTCAGATATAACGACGACATGTCCTTTTCGATAGTACCTGCATTTTCATCGAAAGGATTGTTAAATGATTCAAACAATTTGTCATAATCAAATATCCATTCCGGACCAGTTTGGGGTTCATGTGTATAACTTGTGACTTCAATGTTATACACAATCTCTACTGTACCGTTTGATTTATTAAAAACCCTTTTATTTGGTGAATTCGGCACATGACCTAGGAAGTATCATTCGTCAGCCTTTTCACCAAACTTTGGTTGATGTTTTGTTTTCATTAAAGTACATGGTACCCCAAAAGGTTCGAAGCCTGTTAAATTAGGTGGCCTTTTATTCGAAACTTCATAACAGGTTTTGTTCAAAGATTTAACAGTAAGGACCCGGTTTAAAACATGGTATGCGGTATTCACTGCCTCCCCCCAAAACATGGTAGGAAGCTTTGAATCCGATAACATGGTCCTTGCTGCCTCAATCAATGTCCTGTTTTTCCGTTCGGCCACCCCATTTTGTTGTGGCTCATAAGGTGCACTAAATTGGTGCACTATGCCCTTTGATAGGCAATATACACCAATTACTGTGTTTTTAAACTCTGTTCCGTTATCACTACGAAGTCGTTTAACCCTTGTTCCATATGAATTCTCCACTTGGTCTAAGAACCTGATGAGCTTTGCAGCCGTCTCGTCCTTTGTACCTAAAAAGAAAACCCAAGAAAAACGTGAGTAATCGTTAGTAATAACTAAACAGTACCAACTACCACCTATACTCCTTTTGTTTATTGGTCCGAAGAGGTCCATATGCAACAAATCGTAAGTGGCAGCGATGGAGTTCTGAGTCTTGGACTTGTGTGCCTTCTTGTGTTGTTTTCCCTTTATGCACGGTAGACACTTATCCTCGAACTGAAAACTCTTCAATGGAACACCTTGCACCAACCCATTTTTCGTAATATAGTTTATCTTTCTCAGGTGCAAGTGTGCCATGCGTCTGTGCCATAAAACCGACTCAGTCTCTGAAGCTTTAGATAGCAGAAAAATTGGTCCCATCGAAGATTCCGGCTTGTTCATGTCGAGCTTGTACAGGTCATTCTTCCTTGGAGCCCTCATCAGTATCCACTCTTCAGGTATCTTGAACCCCGGTTTTAACACTAACGCCTCAGTATCAGTGAACAACACTGAATTCTTTTTATCACAGATTTGAGATACACTAAAGAGATTATGAACCAGTTTATCAACGTGATAAACTTGATCCAACTTGATCGTCCCATTAGTGACCACTCCAGTACCAGTGATATTTCCTCCCTTATTGCCCGCGAATGATACAAATCCCCAATTCCCTCCCTTGAAGTCTGTAAGTAGACTTCTTTCCCCGGTCATGTGCCTGGAGCAACCACTGTCGACGAACCATTTGTTGTTTGGACCTGTAGTTGTCTCCTGCACATGAAAGAAAATAGGTTAGTTATCACGGGGAACCCGAGCCATAACTGACTTGGTAATACCATTCTCGTCCACATACTTAAACTTTTTCAAATACCCATGTCTCCTTTCAGGTGACTTGGGTCTTTGAACTGGAGTCTGTTGTGGTGCCGAGTGATTTAAGGTCACTCTTTGCCTTTGTTTAGGCATTTGCTGTGGAGCTCTTGAATAATTACGATTATAATTCATTTCAAACTGATATCCCTGAGCTCTACCTGGTGTCTGATGTCTAACAGGAGTGTGGGACCTAACCGGAGTGTAAGCTCTGCTAGGTGTAGTACTCCTATATTTTTGTTGCGGTCCAAACCTAGATTGATTACTGACTCGATTTGGTGAATTAGTCCTAATCACTTCTTTTGGTCGACCTGACACCGGTATTTGTTTCACAGCATCTTTTCGTGTAGCTTGCACAGTTTTCTCGGTATTTTGAGAACTACTAGTGCTTCCAACACTTGGAGAAGGCTTAGGTTGTTCCGGCTTTCCAGTCTTAGGTGTATTATCTACTTTCCTATGCGGACAGCTAGAAGCAACATGCCCCCTTCGTGACGTCTAAAGCAAGACATTTTATCAATTGACTTCTTGTGTGTGCCCTTTGACTTAGGTTTCTCACTAGTGTCTGGCTCTTTAGGTTCAACTATAGCGACTGGTTCATCATCCTGATCATTAAAGTCAATTTTTTGTTGTCCTACAGGTTTATCACTAGAGGATGGCACAAATTTAACTTTCTAAATCATGATATTATTATCAGTCTCCTTGGTTGCATTTTCCTTTACAGGTTCAGACACTGGTTACGGTATTTCCTCTAACTCTACTGATTTCTCAGATTTCTCCTGAGGTTGAGGTCCATAGTTGTCATTGAAAGGTGGAGGACTCTCATGATTTCCTAGACCTTCAGGCTTTTTAGATTGACGCTGTGCATCTAAAATTTTCCCTAGGTTAAGAGATAAGTTCCTAAACTTTTCAAGTTTACTATTTACCGCAGCTACTTTTACCTTAGATTCAGTTAGCTCTATGTCTTTGGTTTTAAGCTCCTTGGTTAATGCCTCAACATGTTCATACATGAGTTCTAACCTAACGCACTGTTCGCTCAGTTTGTCCTTTAGAACTATAACATCCTGTGCATCAGCCTTAAGCTTATCACTAAGATCTTGCTTGATATCTATTAGGCTAGCATTATCTGATTTTAACGTTTCATTTTGAACAGATAGGTTTTGATGTGATTCTAGTACTAAATTTAACCTATTGTTAGATGTAGCACATAAAACACACAACTCATGGAAAAGAGAAAAGTTCAGACTTACCTTGGTATGATCTGATTCTACGTTGGCCATTTGAGCGGCAAACTCCAGAATTGTTTGATCATCTGACTTCTCTACCCACATCGGACTGCTGTCCCCTGTGACTTCCTCTGCCCCGTCACCTCCAGTCTCAGTCACTTCAGCCATACAGACTCTAGCGTTCGATTCTGGATGTGTACTCCAGTCATAGGTGTCGTCTAGCTATCTGTCTGATGTGACATTAGATAACAAACCAGCTATATTCGCTTGACTGGTAGAACTACTCGGAAGATATCACCCTTGCGATTGATTCTGATACTGTCCCTGATTCTGAAACTGTCTCTGGTAATTCTCTACCTTCGGTCTCTGACACTCTCAAGCGAAGTGTCTTAACCCTTGACAGTTGTAGCATTTAACCTTGGACTTATCGAATCCAATCCTATTGTTACTCACATTCAGATTTCTTCCCGTTCTTTTGATGAACCTCTTGACTCTCTGAGTTACCATGGCCAGTTGCCATTGCAGATCCATCTCTTCAAGATCATCAGGGTATACTTGATCGTAATCCTCATCCCAAAGCGCAGGATCGTTGATTTTGCCTTGAACACAATTGCCGTAAGCGGCCACGAATGAAGCCAATAGATTCAGATGGTCTTCAGCCGATTTTGCGCTCATAGGCATCTTAGAATATCCTTGAGATGTAGATGCCGGTGTAGCCTGATGTTGCGTTTCTACTGGTCTAGCAAACCCTAAGAAAGCCCTACTCTGTGAGTCTTCTATCTCAGCCGGTGACGACGTTTCTCCCGAGAAGAAGGCTGTAGCTGTCTTCCTTTCAGATGCCACTGAAGGTTTTGATTGTCCGATGTACATTGCTGGATCTTGAACTTGGTCATAATCCGTTTCTTTCTTCAGCAACTCAAAATGATACGCCCTCAGCGTTCCCACAACATTCTCTATAGTCAGAGTATAGTATTTGTCCTCATCATGCTTAATTAAGGCCACGTACATCTCCCATTTGGCCGGTAAAGCATCCAGAAGCTTATTATTCTTCTCAGTGTCACTATACTCAATGTCATGACTGTCCAACTCAGTTAGCAGATGATAGAAACGTGTGATAGTCTCATCCAGCTTTTCATCCTTCAACGCTTTGAAGATAGCGAACTGCTGCTTGAGCATTTCCATTCGTTTCCTTCTAACCCTCGGATTACCCTCACACCGTTTCTCCAACGCATCCCAAAGCTCTTTTGCTATCTTCTGAGTACGGAAAGTGTGCAGTATGTCCTGAGGTAATGCCATCCGAATGATAGCGTATGCACGGTTTTCTGCTTCATATAGCTTTTTATCGTCATCCTTCATCTTAGAATAAGGAACAACCTTATGTCGTCCTTCGACCTCAGCTGTAGATGGAATGTATCCCTCGTCGATACAAATCCACAGGCGCATATCATTAAATTGCGCGAAGTCGGCAAATCGATCCTTCTACCAGTAATAATCTTCAAGTTTCATCAACTTCGGCGGAGTATTTACCTTTCCAACCTCGTGATCCATTTCCATAAACCTCTGTAGACTTGTCATTGTTTCAAATATAATTGAATTTAAACTTAATTAATTTAATTCGAAATTATTTTAAATTAATTCTTTTGAATTTAGGTAAATTCGAAACTAATTAAATTTAAACCTGTTTGGGATTAAATTCGAATTAAGTTCTTAAATCCAATTAAAATCGAAATTAATGACAAATTCGAAGGTCACTAAACTCGAAAGTCCACTTAAATTCGAAAACCACTCAAATTCGAATGTCCTATATTCGACATTAGGGTAAAGTCGAAGTCCCCAAGCAATTTCGAACTGGCCAAATTCGAAGCAAACTATAAGGAAACTTGAAAAGAGCGAATTTTGGTCAAACTCGAATCTGAGCAAACCCTATTTTCTCCTTAACAAACTCGAGCGCCGCAAATTTGAAAAACGGCTAATACTTCGAGTTTTTTAAAATTAAATCAATATTTTTACTTGTAAAAATATTGATTTTGATCAAAAACGTGAAGTACAACAAAGTATTTCCCGAAATCCAATTTGATAAGCTCGAAAATCTCAAAAATACGTGATATTCAACGTCCAGAAACGTCAAGAAACCTAGGATGTATCTTTATGAACATGAAGAACACCCCGTAGGCTCTGATACCACTTGTAAGGTCTTGCAACTACAAATCTATCTAGACGCGACACACACCAATGAGTGCGGAATCCTCGTTAGCGGCTTGACGGATATATCACACTCACGGAACACGGAGACTACCACAGCGTTGTACGAACGACTACAAACGAACCTATGCGATGATTCTATCCGAACACACACATAGATTGCTGATAAACTCGAGATCGCCTTCCGCTAATCACACACGGAATTCTGCGAAAATCTGCTAATCATTCGAGTTAATCCCTAATTATAGAGACCCATTCGAGTTTGTCATGGGACAAACTCGAACCAGGCCCAAGGCTAATTCGAATTTGTCCTCATGACAAATTCGAATTTACCTTCCATGTTAAATTCGAATTTATGCTAAATTCGAATTTCACATGTCAACTTCTATTTGATTAAATGTTTTAACTTATGTTTGAATTAATCTTTGAACTTTATGTTTGAACTTCTTGTAATACGTTACACCAAGTTCAAACATACAAACAATAAATATCAAACACATATAATCACATATAATACTAGTTGATATTCAAAACCTTGAAGCATGACTTACACAAAATGCTAATACTACTTGGACTGCTATCGTCACACAGGGTGTACCAACAGAGGTTACTCTGGTTCTTCTCGATCATCGCAGTACTTACCGCAACAATCTTATCGTCGACAGTCTGGTTCGTCCAATAGGGCTCGTGCGTACTCCATCAACACCGAATCGCAGTACTGCAATAAATGTCATCTGGAACACTTCGGCAAGGGTACTAATGGGCGTGCATGTTTTTGCTGTGGAGAATTGGGCCACTACCAGAATGAATGCCAACGGAAATCGGATGCCTGCCATAAATGTGGTGTATGGGGGCACTATAGTCGGAACTGTCGAAAGAATGCTTCGGCTGCTGCTCCAACGTCAACTCGATCATCTGGGGGATCAAGTGGTGGTTCAGTCAACTGTCGGAACCAGCCACAAAGGGCAACGGCTCATGCATTTCAGATAACTGTGGAGGAGGCTAGGGAAAACCCGGAGGTGGTTACTGGTATGTTCATTGTTAATTCTTTGCCTGCAAGAGTGTTATTCGACTCGGGTGCCAATAGATCATTTGTATCTACCATGTTTGCACAACAACTGTCGATGCTTCTATCTAAGTTGTCTGCTATACTTGACATAGAAACTGCTAGTAACACTCTAGTCAAAGTAGATCATGTATATCGAAACTGTACGTTAGTTATTGAAGATGTAGTCTTCAATCTTGATTTGATCTCGATAGAATTCAGTGAGTTTGATGTGATAATCGGAATGGACTGGTTGATTAAAAATGAAGCCCATATATTCTGTAAGAAGCGAATGATAAAGATAACAACACCGGAGGGGCGTGAGATCTGTATATATGGGGATAGGAGAAGTGGAGATCTGTGCTTGTTGACCATTGCAAAAGCCCGAAAGCTTATTGCAAGGGGTTGTGTGTCCTATTTGGCATATACTATTGATGCCAAAGCTGAGAAGAAGACCGTGGCCGATGTGCCTGTTGTATCACAATTCCCGGATGTGTTTCCGGAAGACTTGTCTGGCGTGCCGCCTGAGAGACAAGTGGAATTCCGCATTGATTCGAAACCTGGAGCTGCACCGGTAGCTTATTCTCTGTATCGCCTTGCTCCTACCGCGATGCAAGAAATGATGAAACAACTACAGGAGTTATTAGATAAGGGCTTCATTCGACCGAGTTCATCTCCGTGGGGAGCCCCTGTTTTGTTTGTGAAAAAGAAAGATGGCACGATGCGAATGTGCATTGATTATTGGGAGTTGAATTAGCTGACCATTAAGAACAAGTATCCGCTGCCGGGGATAGGTGACTTGTTTGATCAGTTACACGGGGCTAGTGTCTTTTCTAAGATTGACTTGAGGTCGGGATACCATCAACTGAAAGTTCGAGAGGAAGATGTGCCTAAAACAGCTTTCAGGACACGTTATGGGCATTACGAGTTCTTGGTTATGCCTTTTGGGTTAACCAATGCTCCGACTGTCTTTATGGATCTGATGAATAGAGTTTGCAGACCGATGTTAGATAAGTCGGTGATTGTGTTTATTGACGACATCTTGGTATATTCCAACTCTGAGGCTGAGCATGATGATCATTTAAGGGAATTGTTGGAGCTGTTGAGAAAAGAGAAGTTCTATGCCAAATTCTCAAAGTGTGAGTTTTGGCTGCAACAAATTCAGTTTATGGGATGTGTTACTTCGGGAGCTGGGATTTCTGTAGATGCAGCTAAGGTAGAAGCGATAAAGAACTGGGAACCGCCTCGATCAGCTAGAGAAGTCAGAAGTTTTCTTGGATTGGCGGGGTATTATCGGAGATTTATAAAGGATTTCTCGAAGATTGCAGTTCCTTTGACTGCATTAACGAAGAAGAATGCACCGTTTGTTTGGGAAACTGTACAGCAAGGAGATTTTAAAATTTTGAAGAAAACGTTAAGTGAAGCGCCAATAATTGCCCTACCAGAGGGTAATGAGGATTTTGTAGTATACACGGACGCATCGAGATTGGGGTTAGGTGCTGTATTGATGCAGCGTGGGAATGTACTTGCTTATGCCTCTAGACAGCTTAAGTAGCATGAGAAAGATTATTCGACTCACGATTTGGAGTTGACCGCAGTTACCTTGGCGTTGAAATTGTGGAGGCACTATTTATATGGGACTAAATGTCAACTGTACACGGATCATAAAAGTTTAAAGTACATTTTAGTCAAAAAGAGCTTAACATGAGACACCGTAGGTCGATGGAACTTATAAAGGATTATGACTGTGAGGTCCTTTACCATCCTGGTAAGGCTAATGTAGTAGCCGATGCATTAAGCCGTAAAGCATATGCTAAGGATTGTTGTTACATGATGACATCTACGATGTTAACTTCCACGATCATTGATGATGTAAAAGCTGCTCAAGTAGAAGCTTTAAAGGAAGAAAACATTGATGCTAAAGATATTCGAGTACAGAAGAAGATAATGGAAACAAGCGAATCGGGATTGAAAGGTGTGTATGGAAGGATCTGGGTGGCAAAGCTTGGTGGTATGAGAAAGGTGATCATTGAAGAAGCACATCAGACCAAATTTTTTGTACATCCGGGGAGCACCAAGATGTACAACGAACTGAAAGTAGACTTCTGGTGGCCGGGATCGAAGAAAGATATCAGTCAGTACGTTCAAAGATGTAGGACTTGCAGGCTTGTGAAAGCCCAACATCAGCAACCCTACGGCAGTCTGCAACAACTTCCCATTCCGGAATGGAAGTGGGAACACATCACTATGGGTAATAGTTGATAGATTGACCAAGTCGGCAAACTTCATTCCAATAAGAGAGAGTTATTCACTGGAAAGATTGGCTTAGATTTACATGGACAAGATTATTGCTAGACATGGAGTGCCAAAGTCCATTGTATCGGATCGGGATAGTCGATTTACTTCAAATTTCTGGTCAGCATTACAAGAAGGATTGGGTACAAGGACAGTGATGAGTACAGCCTACCATCCGCAAACCGATGGCCAAAGTGAAAGGACCATCCTGACACTTGAAGATATGATGCGGTCGTGTATCCTGGATCTTGGTGGCAATTGGGATGATCATTTGCCATTAATAGAATTCTCCTACGATAACAGTTACCACGAGACTATCAGGAAAGCGCCTTTTGAGGCATTAAATGGAAGAAGGTGTAGAACTCCTACCTATTGGAGAGAAACCGAAGAAACACCGATCGCTGGGCCAGCATTGATGCAGGAGACAAACGAGAAGATACACCTGGTAAGAAAGAATATGAAGGCGGCCCAGGATCGACAGAAAAGCTATTACAATATGAGGCATAAACCAAACAGTTTTGATGTGAATGATTGGGTTTATTTAAAGGTATCGCCTATGAGAAGTGTTACACGATTTGTGAAAAGAGGAAAGTTAGCTCCAAGATTCGTCGGACCATTCAGAATAATAGAGAAAGTTGGAAATCAGTCGTATCGTTCGGAGTTGCCTGAAGAAATGTCAGGCATACAGCCGGTGTTTCATGTGGGAAATCTTAGAAAATCGTTCAATACTGGCAACGATGATTGGGCTGATCACACTGAGCAGAAAATTGATGAAAGGCTTCGATACGTGGAGGAGCTGGAATGTATTTTAGATACCAAAGTGAAGAAGTTAAGAAGCAAAGAGATAGAGATGGTGCTTGTGCGTTGGAAGCATCATAAGGGAGCAAATCATACATGGGAGGCTAAATCTGAAATAATGAAGAAATATCCACGACTGTTTGGAGTCGAGTAACATCGAGGACGAAGTTTGAGCGTGGTGGAGCCCATGCTGTAACATCCTTAGATCTAAATTATTGTAATTTAGATTAATTAGTTGAATATTTTGTAATTTTTATAATTAAGTTGGATTATGAAATATGATTATGTATCTGGATATTTAAAAGTTGGTTGCTAATTTGAGTAATTAAGAAACTTTAGAATTTTGAATTAATATTATGGAGTATTATGATTTAAAAATGTTAGTGATGATAAAACTAAGGTAAATTCAGTATTTAGTGAGATAAGATAAGTAGAAGGGTTAAATGTGTAAAGAACTGAAAGTTATGAAATAAAAGACCCTTGGTCTTTTATTATGCTCATTTCACTATTACATCTCCACAAAATCTCTCAAGATATCTCTCTAAATCTCTGTTGGATAAACGAATTTGTGGATCAAATTCGTGGAAGTAATCTGAATATTATCAGCAATCAAAGGAAATTAAGGTAAGAACATCATTTCTCAATTTTGGGTTTATTTTGAGAAAAAAAATGCATAAAATTCAGAATTAAAATCTGAAATCCAGTGGTTGCATGCATGTTTTAATAGTTGGAAATCATTCTTGGGAGATTTCTGAAGCCTTTGAAACAACAATCGTTGGTTGATTCCTCCAAAAAGGTAAGAAATCTCAACTTTTGTAAGTTTTGTGTTCTTGAGGTTTTTCCTCATTTTTGGTCTAATCTGGACGAATTTTGATGTTATTGATACGGAAAATGTGCCAAAAACACTCAATATATAATAATACATCAAATGAATGGATTGCATGTTGTTAAAATTGAGTTTTGCCAATTTTTACTTAGAAAACCGTAGCTGCGACCTGAACTTCTGAAGGTCGACTCGGCAAGTGACAGGGGCCGACTTGGCGAGTCGCCAAGAACCGTTGAATAAAACCTTCAAAAAAATTCATAAGTGTTGGATCCGAGTTCGGTTGGGACCCGAATTCAGATGAGACCTGAACTTAGATAGAACTGAACTCGAATAAGAACCGAACTCGGATGGACCCGAACTCGGATGCGTGAAAGTAATTCAGATTGATCAGAAATTCGGCTGAGGATAATTAATGGATAATTAATCACACTTTTGGGATATTCTTGGTAATATATTAAGGTATACAAAGGAGGGTTATTTGAGAATAATAGCACACAAAATGATGGTTTTAAACATGAGTTTCAGATGACGGTTCCGAATGTTGTAACACTTTTAATTTTACAAATTGATGCTCGAACATGTATGTGATATGTTTTCCTTATGGAAATGTAACAGGTCCCTTGTGGTGTTGTTTAACCCACAGTGGCGTACTTTGTGAATCCGGTCGAAATTCCGGGGAGAAATAAGATAGATTGAAATTAACTAACACACCCACTGTGAGTACCTTTGATTTTCACATGTCTGCATTTGCTTTGCCTGCTGATGCATGTTGTTTCACTTTCATTTGGCATTCTACTAACTCGCGTATATGTTGATGCACATTCTTACTTGTTGCATGTCCGTTTCTTTGTTGTGCATCTTATTGATGGACCTGCGGGTCGCATCTGTATTCTGATGTTACTGTGCTATATGACCAAAAGTTTGATACCTCTATGGTCAGGATTGGCACTAGGTCATCCCCGTTGTTATGTTTGCCTTAGATGGTTGGTTTTTCTTATGCCGATTGCATCTCGAATGAGCTGCGGCTCGGGTTTCGTACCTTGAGTACTTAGGGAGTATACGGTATGTGTTGCCGGTGTTACTCTTGGGGGGCATCATAAGGATTTGTGGAATGTGTAAAACCATTGGTATTCACTAAGCTTTGCTTACCCCTCAGTTGTTGACATTTTTTTACCGGAAAGGGGAAATCCGCTGCGGGACCTTCTAGTTAGGTCGTTTTTGAAGTCTTGGAAGATTTGATACTACTCAATTGGTAAATGTATTACGAGACCAATGTTGTAATATATTCTGGGTGATGTAATAATGTTTTGAGTATGTATACTTAGACATGAAACCTTGTAGCACCATAGGGTGTTTGATAAATTTGTATTTTTTTAATTTATGTACTTTAATGCTTCCACAATTATATTAAGCTTTAAGATCATTATGTAATTATAAGTTTGGTGATTAATCCTGGGTTTATTGTACTGGTGTTTATTGTGGCAAGGGTGTCACACATCCCTCTATAAGTTGTGTTGTCGACACTTTTCCAAGCAGGATTGGAGTCTAACTTATAGTTTGAAGCAATGGGAGTTGCGATAGCCGTGCAAGGGATTAACTTACACTTCTTGAGAATGTCAAGAGTATATTTTGACTGGTTCACAAATATCCCATCATCAAGTTGTTATACTTGTAATCCGAGGAAAAAATTCATTTCCCCCCATCATACTCATCTCTAACCTGGACTCCATCAGGGATGAAAATTCCTTACAAAACATAGGGTCAGTAGATCCAAATATAATATCATCTACATAATATTAAAATGGTATTATGTATTGGCCTTCCCTTTTTATGAACAGAGTTGTGTCCCCCACACCCTTACTACATTCTACAAAAGTAAGAAAGTTAGAGAGGCTGTCATACAAAGCTCGAGGTGCTTTTATAAACAATAGAGAGCTTTATCTAGTACATAAACATGGTCCGGTTTATGTGCATCAATAAAACCTTGTGGTTGCTCAACATACATCTCCTCGTTTAGTTCACCATTTATCATGGCGGTCCTGACGTCCATTGGATACACTCTGAAGTCTTTGTGTGCCGCATATGCCTAGAAGATTCATATAGCTCCAATTTATGCATCTGGAGTGAAGGTCTCATTATAATAAATGCCTTCTTGCTGTCAGTAGCCTTTAGCGACTAGTCTCGCCGTATTTCTTACAACAATGCCATTCTCATCTCGTTTGTTCTTTAAGATCCATTTTGTCCCCATTGTAGCTCGACCTTTTGGTTTGGGAACTTGCCGCCATACCCTTAGCTGTTCAAAATTGGTTGAGCTCTTCTTGAATTTCTACTGTCCAGTCAGGGTCTTTCAAGGCTTCATCTACACAAGCATGCTCAATCATACTAAGGAATGATGCAAAGAGACATTCATTAGCAGATGCCCTTAGATATTGAACCTTAGTGGATTGATCACCGACGATTTGTTCAGTTGGGTGATTACGGGTCCATTTTGTTTCGTGTGGCTTGGGCAAACGTGAAGGAAACTTAGAGGTTAGTGTGGGGATGGATGACGTGTTCTGATCAATGGTTTCGAGTGAGGGTACCACTAGTTACGGTTCAGATCTGGAGGATTTTGTAAACGGATTATGTTTGATACAGTATGAGAGGGTATTATGGGAGTAGCTGCAACTAGTGGGATGTCTGTGGATGATGTTGCAGGTAGAGAAGATGGTAGAGGTGTAGGAATTGGTGTAGAATTTGGTGGAGGAATAGGTAGATCCGAATGTGGTGGATGAACAGTTGAATCTGATGAATTTGTATTCACTACAAAAGTGGAAACAGAAGAAGAATTAACATTTTGACAAAAAAAATTTAGTATAAAAAGGATCAAATAAATTTTTTGAATAAGAAAAAGAAGAGGAGGTAGATTTAGAAGAGTCTCCAGGCACTTGAGTAATGCGAGGTCTTGATTGGTCAACTTCTGGAGCCATTTCAACCGTTTCATCGAATGTCATGTTCACACTCTCGTTGATAAATCTGGTGCGAGCGTTGTATGCGCGATGCGCCTTTGATATGGATGAGTGTCGAATAAAGATCGCTTCTTTCGCTTTCTCGTTAAATTTTCCGAAGTTGTCCTTGTCACTAAACACATAGCACCTGCAACCAAAAACTCGTAAGTATTTGATATAAGGAACTTTTTTTAAGTAGAGCTGCTAAGGAGTTTTGTTAAATCGCTTATGAATGATTGAGCGGTTTTGCGTGTAGCAAGCTGTGGACACGACTTCAGCCCACAAGAACGGTGGTAGCTTCGAGTATTTTAGCATGGTGTGAGCAGCCTCCATTAGTGTACGGTTTCGTCTTTGAACCATACCATTCTGTTAACGTGTTCGTGCCGCTGAGAATTGATGGTGGATGCCTTTGGATCGCAGGAAAGTTTCTACTACTGAGTTCTTGAATTCTGTGTCGTTATCTGATCGGATTGATTTCACTAATAACTGTTGTTGGGTCTCGGCACTCTTGATGAAATCGATGATTTCTTGAGTTGTCTCATCATTCGATCGCAAGAACTAAACCCTGGTTTATCATGAGTGGTCGTCAAAAAATACCGAACACATACTGCCTCCCATTTATGCTTTGAGTTCGCATAGGACTGCATAAATCCATATGCAACAGTTCCAAAACTCTCTTCGTCGATGGTTCGGGCTTTGGTTTGTGAGAAGATCTCTTCATCTTTCCTTTCTCACATGCTCCACACAGGTGACCTTTATCATACCGGAGTTCTGGAAGTCCCTTAACCAGATGTTTTGACTCTAGCTTGTTCATATTTTCAAAGTTCAAGTGAGATAATCTTCGATGCCATAACCATGAGTCCTTTGAAAAGGCTTTAGTTAGCATGCAGAAACTATCCTTTACCATTAGCTAGACTACATTGATGGTGTAAAGCTTTGAGTTTCAAAAAGCATTTAGGAATTCATTTCTGTCACCGCTCTTAACACTTCAAGTTTTAGCCCTAAACGTTACTTCTAGTCCTTTGTCACAGAGTTGTCCTATGCTAAAAAGATTATGAGATAACCTTCGACATAGTCAACATCCTTATTGACCAAACTATCTAGAACCAAGTCACCGTATCTCTTTATCTGAGCGTGATTGTCAATTCTGAACCTAACTTTTCCGCAGTATTGTTTAACTTTGTTGCACAACAACTCTTTTCTCATAGTCATGTGCTTGGAGCAAACCGAATCCATATACCAAATGGGTTTTGCCTGTGATATGAATTGTGTTAAGTTTATGACTTGTTTAGATCAAATATCAGGCAGGTGAAATAAATCCATGATGATAAAATTAAAGCGACAAGCAAACCGTGTTCTGAATCGAATTATTCAGAATACATGTTGGGTTTAGAACGGATACTGAATTATGTGCACAGGAGCCAATCACATCGGTTTTTTGTACAAATTTGCACATAAACCGTTTTACGGAAGGACGGGTCCAAGTCTGAGTTAACTAGAAGCCGTCTTTTTGAGGTGCGGGTCTTGATCTTAAGTAACCAAGAACCATCTGCATTAAATCACATGACTTTGGGTACCCATTCTAGGATGGGTCCATTTTTGTTAGGAGTTCCAGATGCATATATCAAATTCACAGTTTTAGGAACCCATATAGTAGTTTTGTGTGGTCCGGATTCATAACCTTTTGGAACCTATTCGTATGTTGGTCCAGCTGGCTTTGAAACCTTAGGTGGTGAAGTTACCTTTGGTTTTGGAGTTTTTGAGGTCTGTTTTGTATTTGCATTTGGTGGAACCATAGGCAGAATACATGATTTAGTTATCGATGAGGCCATAGATGCGCTGTTTTTATTTTTCCTTTTACGAACTCGTTTTGTTGGATATGGCACATACTTATTCATTTCAGGTACTTGGCGTCCTGTTGGAAACATTTATAGAGGTAAAATCAATATTATTAAGTGTTCAGGGTTTGAAGATTCAGATTTTTTGAATAATCTAAAGAAAAGAGAAAAGATTGTAGATCCCGAATTTGCATTGTAATTGTAATAATTGCTTTCATCTCTAAGGGGGAGATTGTTAGGTATAAATATTAAATAGGGATGAAATCATTTATATTGTTAATAAGTCTAGGGATTTTAGTGTAAATAGTCAATAGTATAGGGGTTGGATTGTAACTACTCAAAGCTTGTGTATTGAGTATAAAAAGAAGTGTATGTGTACTGTTGATGTACGTATGCTGAGAAGAGTACACCCATACATGCATCACAAATCACATTAGAGAGTGTTGAACAAGAAATGAAGATCATCATATTGTAATATTCTTTCTCTCTTTAATCAAGCATTCGGATTTATGTGCTACGTGATATTTGTTCATAAGATTTTGTTTGTTGATGTATGAATTGCATGAAACATGAATTCACAATTGGTATCAGAGCTTGGGATTCCATTTGTAACCTGTGTAAAATAACAAACATGTTAGTAAAATCAGAAAACAAATGTAATCCTGCAGATAGAAAAATAAAACATTTTACTATAAATTATAAAATTTTGTGTTTTACTGTTTAAAGCATCGGGATTCCAGACAATAATATTAAAATATTATTGTTAGGATTCCAAAGTCAATCCTTAAGAGACCAATGTTAGAAATACACAGATTTTAAAAATTTCTTGTAAAATGTGAAATGAAACTCGATTGAAACATGAAAGGTCTCGGGTTACATAGAGAACAACTCGAATGACATGTGATGTAAACTCGAACCGAATTAATGATTTCTCGAATCAAGTACCAGTCAACTCGAATGAAGTATTTTTACGTGTGTATCAAATATATTCATTAAAAATCACTCAAAATCAGTCACATTAGGCTCTATTAACAATTGTGAATTCAAATTAATCAATCACAATAATCAATACAAACAATTATGAACAAATCAGAACACTAACCGAATGACTAATTGCACCAAAAGAGGATTACAGAGAAATGAACTCGTACACTTTTTGCTACTGTAGCGCTAGACCATTTGCATTGAATTTCGTGCAATTCAGATTGTCAGATTCGGTACCATTTACAAAGAGAATATTTCTATTTATACAAAAATAACTATCTACGAGATAATTACAAAACAGACCCTAGACTTATTATATTCATCAATTAAAATTGATTCTAACATTCTCGCCCTTTGATGAATATAATAAGTCTAGGGTCTGTTTTGTAATTATCTCATAGATAGTTATTTTTGTATAAATTGAAATATTCACTTTGTAAATGGTACGGAATCTGACAATCTGAATTGCACAGAATTCATTGCAAATTGTCTAGGGCAACAGTAGAAAAAAGTGTACGAGTTCATTTCTCTGTAATACTCTTTTGGTGCAATTAATCATTCGGTTAGTGTTCTGTTTTGTTCATAATTGATTGTATTGATTATTGTGATTGATTAATTTGAATTCACAATTGGTATCAGAGCCTAATGTGGCTGATTTTGGGTGATTTTGAATGAATTTAAAATCTGAAATTCGAAATCTAGAAGAACACTGTTATATTTTTTTTGGTTCGAAAATCAGAAAATTCAATATTGTTTTTGATGTTGTGGATGAAAGTGTTTGATATTTGGATCGAGTGTAAAGTTTTTAAAGAGGAATCTAAGGATTTAGTCAAATCATAACTCTATACACACAAATTTTAATTTTGATTTTTCTGAATTTTTGAAAAAGTTTGTGTTCTTGGGGTTTTTGCTAAAATTCTACTGTTAGATCTGAAATTACCCAAGAACACTTCACAAACGTGTTTGTGTGTGAAAATTACACTCTCGATTGCAATTTAGAGATGATTCATTGATTTTGGTGAAAAAGATTGAATTTGAATACGTTTTTAGTGAAACCTTATTGAAACTCGAAGTATATAGAAATTTCAATGATATTCGATTTCTAGTTGTATTCAATCGAGTTTAATATGATTTTAATCGAGTTTTATAAGTAAGTGTTCGAGTTTGATTGTAGTGATAATCGAGTTTGGTTTATATTTGAATCGAGTTTGATATCAAGTACTTTGAGTTTCATTGAGTTTTGAGGTGCATGATTCGAGGTGGATGATTCTGTAATCGAGTTTTGTGTCTCTTTAATCGAGTTTTTTTGCCGTATTGATCAAGTTTAGATTCTTATATTTTGAGTTTCAAATAACTCCATTCGAGAAAGTTCCTTCATAATTTAAGTTTTAGGTTACTTTAATCAAGTTTTTATCATTCACTATTCGAGTTTGATGCTTCATATTTCGAGTTTTAGGCTTCTTTGATTCAAGTTTGTAACTTCAATACTCGAGTTTATTTGTTCTTCAATCGAGTTTCAAGTTCTTTTCATTCGAGCTTTATCTTAATTCATTCGAGTTTCAATATCATTCATTCAAGTTTCAGTACAATTTATTCGAGTTCCAAGCTTCATCATTCGAGTTTCATCTTTAAAGCTTTGAGTTTCATAAATCATAATTCGATCTTTGACTATTTGACCTTTGTTGCTTAAATTGACCACTCCAGAAAAAAGTTATGGGCAATTTTCTACAGATAAGCTGAAATTTCAACGTCAAAAACTCATTTCAGAGCTGATTTTTCAAAAGTTATCATTTACTGATTTAGTTTTTAATGTTTTATCAGAATTCACTCAATTTTTTCATAAAAGATCTTGGAAGATTCAATTTCAAGCAATTCAACATGGCATATGAACATTTTCCAAAGTCTGAGCTGATTGAAAAACTTACTTAATCAGAAAAGATTCGTAAGAACAATTACGGCATTTTTGTTCAGTTAAATACTGATAAAGCTCTTGCTTTACGTGATGTATCAATACTGAAAGAAGAAATTCAGAGCTTGAAAGTCAAACAAAATTCTGAGAGTACTTCTCTTAATTTGAAAATATGTGAATTAAATAAAGAACTTGATGAGTTGAAACGAGAGAATCTTCATACTACAACTCATTTGAAATATCTTTTTCCTGAAAGATCTGAACTGTATAAGAAAGTTAAAGATTCTTTTAGTGATTGAGACAATTGTTCCGCTTTGACACGCTTTTCTTTTTCAGCGTTATATTTTGCTTCTAACTCAAGCATTTGTGTGAACCATTTACATTCATTCTTTACACATTTAGCATTTAAAGACAAATGAAAGTAAAGGGAATGTACCTCATTTGCCTCAGAGTCTGTTGTGTTAAACTCCGAATCCTCAGATTTTCCCATTAGACAGGCTGTAGTTTCTTTACTATTCTACCCCTCTACAGAGTTGTCTGATTTGGTGTCGGAGGGATTAGTACAATCTGTGGACCCAATTCTCTCAATCATATAGCAGTTCCGGCCCCTGTCTTCTACATCATCAGACTCGTCATCAACCCAGTACTCTTCCTGGGCTACAAGGGCCATAGCGTTAACCCTCTTCTTCAAGACCGTTACCTTTCATTCACAGTAGCCCCGGTCACGCTCAAACTGATTTTTGCATTCTCGAGTAAAGTGACCAAGTTTCCCACATTTGTAGCAACCACGATCGTCATTCGATTTGGGCTCATCAGGCCTTGACTGGTCATCTCTTCATTCCGACCACTTTTCAGCTCGACGGGAGTCCCGAGTGTCCCCACGTTGGTGAGCCTCCTGCCTACCGTCATCTCTTCTAGTGTCACGCCTTTCATAGCGGTGATCATCTTGATAGTCTCTCCTCTCCCTCCTGCCATCCTTGTCATCTCTCCTCCAGTCATCTCTTCTCCTATCAACTCTCTCCTCTCTCCTTTCATCTCTCCTGTCATTAGGATACCTCCTTGGGCCAGTGTCATATGGGAGCTGATTGTTAGTCTTGTTTTGATAGATTCAATTTTTTTGAACGCGATTTGATAACAAGGCCATTTGCTCGTGCATATCAGCCTCTTTTGCATCCAAAGGCTCAGGCATCTGGAGTATAGCATATTCGTATTGTGAGAAGGAACCAGTTTGGTTGTAGTAAGGTGTAGGAGATGGAGATAGTAGTGGCTCAGGGACATGTGTTTTGTTTCATAGTAAATCCAGAGAATCGGTGGGTTTTGAAGTTTGGTTCACAGTCAGCAACAGAGAAGCCTCGACTTCCATTGAAATTTCATATTAATTTTATTGAATTCCAACCTTAACCCAAGTCTCCCAGCTGTTGAATCCACTTTTATTCTTTCTCTTTCCTCCCATATTCTAAAAACTAAAAAAGGGAAAAAAGAGAAAAGAGGGGGCTGATATTTAATTGC
The DNA here is from genome assembly GCA_020465985.1 of Centrapalus pauciflorus. NCBI lineage: Eukaryota > Viridiplantae > Streptophyta > Magnoliopsida > Asterales > Asteraceae > Centrapalus > Centrapalus pauciflorus. Next base: position 86,311 of record JAANYP010009314.1, on the reverse strand, counting down.
CTTTTTCTTTTAACTCATTAGTAGAGTAATCCCATGGTAACGAAAAGGAAACGAAAGATGAGACATAAATCATGGATCAACTAAGCCCTCTCGGGGACTTTCTTAAGAATAAGAAAGAAGAACCTAATGTAAATACCATGGAATAAGGTTTGATCCTATTCATGGAGATTCCATAGAAGAAAATCTTAATTGAACCTGTATTTGCTCAATGGATACAATCTGCTCATGGTAAAACTTCATATGGGTTCGATATACTTTAATTGCTGGAAATCCTTTGATAACACGGATTCCTATTTCTCAATGATATTCCACGATCAATACAATTGGCTGAATCCCGTGAAATCATTTCATAGAAGTTCTCAGAGTGTTGGCCATCTGTTTGTGAGCATCTACATCTCCATAGTATTTCTTCAGTTCATTAAACAACACACTTATTGAAACCTCACTTATTTTCCGGAGCTCTTTTTGTTGCCCTACAACAAATGCCCCATTCCGGAGCCAGAGAAGATAGGAACTGAATGTTGATATCATCCCGATCTTTGTTGATGTGGAGTTTGTTCATTTCGTTAAGAACAGTGTAGAATCTGGTGAAGGTGCCCTGTAGGGATTCTCCATCATTAGCCCTAAACTCGGAGAATTTAGCTTTTGCTTCCTCAATCTCGGCCCTTTCATTCAGATCGGCACAAGCATTTGATTTCAAGTTCATCCCACATATCTTTCGCTGACAATTTACTATCAACACTGACGAGTATATCCGTGGGAAGTGCCTTGTATAGAAGGTATTTTTCCATGTGGTGTACTGCCTATCTCTCTCTGTCTTTGTCATCTTGAGGACCTCGGACATCCTTTGCTGTTGGAATGGGAGGAACGGTAGATGAAACTGCTGAAATGTCTGAGTAGAAAATAGCTTGTCTCTCATTAATAGACTGGATCATGAGATGACCCATTAGTTGCATGCTTATGAATTTGAGAAACTGCTTTTTCCATTTCTCAAATTCATCTTGATAGAGAACTGGTGGTCTGTTCTTTGATCCCAAAACAAGAGCTTCTCTTGACATGGTGAAATTGGATGGTGAGTGATGTGTTGAAAAGTGATCTTTTGAAGTGGAAACTGAAACTTAGCAGTAAGGACCGAAGTTCGGATGAATTGAAATCGAGGGGCACTTGAAACTGAACCGGCTAAACCGGAACCAAAATTCGGTTGGGTCCGAAACACGGATGACAGATATTCGGATGGAGGGAATCGAGAAGATGATGATCCGAAACTTTGGTTGATCCAAAGTTTGGATGAATTTTAAGAACCCAAGGTCAAGTCTTTGATGATATGAAGTTCGGCTAATAGACCAGAAGTACTGTTTGATACCAACTTTTATCACCTGAAGAAGGATCTGAAGTTGGGATCCGAGATTACACTTATAGTATTTTTGCTTTTCAACTATTGTAAGGTCTTGAACTCACGGATCTATCTAGACGCGACACCGTCCAACGAGTGCGGAATCCTCGTTAGCGGCTTGACGGTAAGATCACACGCACGGAACACGGAGACTACCACGGCGTTATACGAATGACGACGAACGTACCTACACGATGATTCTCTCCGAAAACACTCTCTGAATACTAGTAAACTCGAGATCGCCTTTACTTAATCACTCTCCAAAATTCTGCAAAAGTCTGATAATTATTCGAGTTAATCCTTAATTATACTGACCAATTCGAGTTTGTCTTAGGACAAATTCGAAACAGGCCCAAGGCCCATTCGAATTTGTCCACTTGACAAATTCTAATCTACCTTATGTGCAAATTCGAATTTAGACCAAATTTGAATTTCACTATCAAGCTTATGTTTGCTTAGACTGCTATCGTCACACAGGGTGTACCAACAGACTCCTCCTTGACGATAGCTTCTAACTATTTACATTTTGATTAAGTAGTAAGGTCTATTTAAAATACTACCAGCATACAGACCTTGTTCGACACAAACCTTTACCACGTTCTGATACTTTTTGGCTTCAGGGTCCATATGTGCATCACACGAGATCTTGTGAGCATGAAGCACTTGAAGATCATCTTTTGATGGATTAACTAGGTGCAGCGGATCATACACTCTAAAATCACCTGTTCTTCTAGGTCTTCCATTACCGCTTCACCAGTCTCGCTTTCAACGTACCACCAATTGAGATTACCCAACACGTTCTGTGGCATCGGCTTTAGAGGGACTTTCTTTAAACATCTAACTAGTTTGTACTGAATCTTCATCCATGGTCTACCAGTCAGAGGATCAATTCTAGTATGGTCCATCACTCTTTTGCCAATTCTTGGATTGAGCCTTTCAAATTTCCTCGACCTCCTTCCCTTCTAATGATCTTAGCAATGATTTCAGCGTAGGGATCGTCTTCGATATTGATAAGCTCCTTCCACGCCAATGCTTTTATCTCAACCTTTGGTAGTGAGTTGAAATCTTTCAATCTTCTCCTGAGATACTGGAGGCCATCCTTTCTCTTGATAATGAACAGCTGCAGTTCTCAATCAAAGAACCAGCTAAGTATATTTCCGGATAGCTTTCCAGCACTAGGCACCAACATCTTTTCCTTCAGTTCTATATCCTTCTTCTCTGCCCTAAACCATAGCTTTCGCTGTTCTTAATCAGTAAGCACACTGGCAGGCTCTTCACCTTGTGATTCAATATTTAAAGCAGCTTTAACAGCTTCTATATTAATCACAGTTTGTTCCTCCGTCACATATGCATCGGTGATGGGATTCTGCTAAATAATGATTTCATTTGCTTCATCTTCCTCATCACCCAATACTTCATCGTCAGGATTCCATTCAGGAACGTCTTCAGGAATAATTTCTGATTCTTCCAGCTCATCAATCTCGTCTTCAAAGCCAAAATATAACACTTCTTCCTCAATATTCTTCAGAGCCTCAATCATTTCGTTCATGTCGCTCTCCATGACCTTTGAGGAACTCGCCTCTCCTCCTTCAGCTCCACTCTGACTTAGCTCCCCCTGAATTTCGGCATGTTGAGCAGCAGAAAAATCTACTGGCTCACTGTCTTTCGGTGCATTGGGATCATTGCCTTCATCATCATCTCCCCTTCTCAGCTCCTCAGAATCCCTACAACTTGTCTCCCCCTGAGCCTTTAGATTTTTCATTAATTGCTCAATAAGGGACCTCATCGTGCGGATTTCTGCAGCCTGATCTGCAAAAAACGTCTTCAACTCAAGATTCTGTTGTTCAATCTTCCCAACAAAAGTCTTCAACTCTACATTCTCTTTGTCAATATCTGCATTATGCGCTTGTATCTCGCCGATGGCTTTAGTGAGCTGAAATATTTGGACTTGTTGGAAATCAACCTTGCTTCTAAGCTCAGAAAACCGTTGATTGTCAGTGAAGGTGGATGAGGTGGATGGAATGGATTGGATGGGTGTCAAAATGATTGGTGGTGGAATGGATGTTTGAATAGGTGTGGTGGTGGTGGAATGGATGTTTGAGCTGATGGCTGAGCGGTTGGAATTTCTGGCTCAGAGGCAGAGGACGATGAAGCTCCCTGCATAAAACGATGCCTTTTGGCCCAATGCCTAGGCACCAAAGGAGTAGTATCCTCAATCTCGAAATCGGAATCATCCTCATCCGAATCCCTAGACACTCTTCTTTTCTCTGCCTCTGGATTTATCACCATTATTCGGGATCCATATGTGTGTATGCGGATAGACGGGTCTACTGTCTCTTCCTCAACCTCAATCTCTTCTACTTCTTCTGATTCAGATTCAGATGTCAACTCAGGTTGACCTTCTTCCTCTGGCACATAATCCTCTATCTGGCGGAAAATATCATCTTCACCAGCTGGTGGTTCCAGAATATCTCCAATGAGCTCAGAAGTAATCGCTTCATTTGCAAGCGGCCCTTGTGCCCATATTTCTTCCAATGTTTCCACCCGTGGATCAGTTATGGGGGATACACTTGATGGACCAGCTTCTTCTGGCTCTTGCTCTCTGCTCGTTGAAGGCCTAGAAGCCTGAGTCTGTCGAACTGAAGGTCTTTGCCTCCTTCTTTGTTGTTGTTGAGGCCTAGGCTGTTGCTGTTGTTGTTGCGGCTGTTGCGGTACATGAACTTCCCCGGCCCAGTAGGCACCTTCAGGGGCTTGAAAATCCGGATTCACTACAGCACCAAAAAGTGGTGCCTCCACTTGTCTAGCCCAAGCACCCCTGTGGGCTTGACAATCAGCAAAAATCCTTTTGTCGATCACTGCTACGCTTTGAATTTCTGGTAATTGCGGCAGATTCGGCAAGAAATGTCGGATCAACATCATCACGAACCTCGGATACAACAAAAATCTTTCTCGTGCTGGAGCTGTTATTTGATGAATAAACTCCGCAAAGAACATTTCCGAATAACTGAACCTCTGATTGTATACCAACGCGATCATTGCCGACTGAATCTTCGATACGATGTAATCAAAACCTGCTTTCTTCGGAGCAAAGCACACCATGAAGACGTGTGCAAGATATCTCCACTGCCCGATTAAACTTCTTTTCATGTATGAAGCCTTAGTCACATCAAGGCCATACCCATTCGTAAGAATGCTGCTTGGCGAACTTCCAGCGCGAAGTCAATTGGCCCATTTTCTTGCTCAGCAGAACCCAACTGCAAGACTCTGCGTAACACATCTGCTGAGAATACAAGGGGCTGTCCCGCTATTCTGGTCCTTAATACAGTCGTAGTAACTGTACAATCGACCTGCAAGTGATCCCAAAATTCCCGAACATACGGCAGCACTATCTGAACGTTGTGCGAAAGGGCATAAGAAACCCTTGAAACAGCCAAAATATCCACCATTTGGCAGAATGCCTGAGCTTCAGGCAGCTCACGGTCTGGAGAAATGACCATATTGTGCTTTTGAACAAACACTCTATCCGCCATATGAATTTCTACAAGTTTGATTTAAATTTTAAGCAAATATTTCGATTTTAATGGTAAATTCGAATAACAAATTTGAAACAACCCTCGTTTCGAGTTTATTGGTTTCTTCGAGTTTATATTCGAAACAACCCTCATTCGAGTTTGTTGGTTTCTTCGAGTTTAGTGACAAACTCGAAGCCATGAACAAACTCGAAGCCACGATCAAACTCGAAATGTCGGTATGTTAAGAACAAAACTCCAAGATTTTAACCATTTTAGGCTTAGAAAATTACGTCCATTAGCCCTAATAGGTTCTAATCGATGATATTTGTCACTAATTTGATGTTTCAACGGTTCAAACTTTGTTATTTTGAATTACAAACTTCACACCATTAAACCCACAAAATCGGTTGATTTTGGTTCAAATTGAGTCTCAAACATCCTAAATCTTGTACAATGATGTTGATTATACCTAGATTTGTTAGGATTCTTGAACACAAACGGATAAAAACTTGATTAACAGTGCAAAACTCGAAACAACAAAGTCGAAGCACTAAATTCGAAATCTCTCTGGATAAATTCGAAGCACTATAGTCGAAGGTAGGTGAATAATGAATGTCACTGTTGACCTATTTATACTAACCACCTTCGAGTTTGTAACCATGTTCGAATTTAATGGCAAATTCGAATGTAACATTCGATTTTGGTTTAAACTCGAATTTAACTTGAAAATCTTGAAAATTTTGAAAATCTTTGAATTAAATTCCACTTTTTCAACTTTTCCAACTTTTCGTGTAACGGAATAAACTATGCAAAATCATCTACCCTAAGCACAAGATTTTCACGCAGTGTTTATTTTATTCAACTAAGAATGAACCCTCAGTAACTTTGACCTTTTTCCTAAATAAAATTAAAATTTAAAACTTAAAAATAAAACGAAGTGAAATAAAATAAAATAAAATAAATTAATAAAGTAAAATTAAAATTTTGAACAAAAAATTTAAACTTACACTAATCTACATTAATTTTAAAATTTACAGCCTATACTTGACACTTAACAGAATATTTTTTACGAGTATAGTCAAAGAAAGGTTCATTCAGATAGCGGTGTCAAATACGCACTTTCAGTATTCAAACTTTCACACTTAGGAATTTTTTATTCCTTTGATTGTTTGTCGTGACATACATTTGTAGCCGATTGTTGGTATTATTTTCCCTTTAAACATGTTACACTTCTGAATATCCCTTGGCCTTTTTATTTATCAAGAAATTACTTTACGTGACTCATACTTAGACATACTTTTATGATCAAGGCATACACACAATGATTATAACTTTTTGGTATTGCAAAATTTCTTAAAAAGGCAAACGTCGGACACAGGTCTGTATTTACATACAACAAAGTGTCTTAGTTTGTCTTAAGGTTTATTTTTAAAGCTAGCAAGACAGCGGTGACAGGTCTGTACCGACGTACAACAAAGCGACTTATCTTGCTAACTCGAGTCAAACCAGATGCAACAGGTCTGTACTTACATATAACAGAGTTACTTGTTTTGACTCTTAACTCAGTATGATTTTTCTATTCTTTCCATTTCTTTAAGATGTATCTGATGTTGCTGTACATCCCCAGAAAGTTTGCATACCTCATTTAGAATGAATGTCTATATGTCTCTAACATAAAAATTAAGACCAATTGGTCATACATCTAAGTTAGTGACATGTCTGCCTTTTTCATGAATATTTTATTAGCCTTGAGACTCCCAAAATGTATTATGCCTATCAACATATCAAACTAAATTATAAAAGGAAACTATCCTAAGCTACTAGACTTACTGTATAAAAAAAATGCTAATGCTATAAAGGAAATAAAACTCTACTAAGGTCAACTTACTCTGGATTATGCATTCCGTTTAATTGAATTAAATACTCAGAACGTGACTTATCAAAAGCTTTGGTAAATAAATCTGCATTATTATCATCCGTTGCCACTTTTACCAGCTTGATTAAGTTCTTTTCAGCACAATCACGTATCAAATGGTGTCTTATGTCTATGTGCTTGGTTTTATTATGTTTAACTGGATTATGAGTTATTGCAATTGTTGACTGATTATCTATCCTAATAGGAGTATGAGTATAAGTCAAACCGTAATCCCGCAATTGTTGTTGTATCCACAGAACCAGTGAACAGCAACTACCAGCAGCAACATCTTCGTCCTCGCACGTTGACACAGCTACCGAAGTCTATTTCTTGCATTTCCATGAAACGAGTCTCCCTCCTAGGAACTCACACCCTCCTATTGTTGACTTGCACGTCAAGCTACATCCTCCGTAGTCTGAATCCATGAATGCCTCCAATTCCAGATCGCCCTCCGCGTGATACCAAAGTCCCAACTTCGGTTTTGACTTGAGGTATCGTAGAATCCGCATCACAGCTTTCATGTGCATCTCTTTCGGATTAGCTTGAAACCTAGCCCAAATACAAACAACAAACCATTATGTCAAGTCTAGAAGCAGTTAAATACATAAGTGACCCAATCATGGCCCGATATAACGTCGGATCCACATCGGTATCACTTTCTGTACCCGTTCCGAGATTGTGATTCACTTGAATCGGCGTGCTGAAGTGAGCTGTCAGCTTGGTTCCTTCCATCCTGAAGCGCTCTAAGATCTCATAGACATACTTCGTCGGATGAATAAACATGCCCTCCTTCCTCTGTTCGACTTGCAAACCTAGAAAGAAGTTTAACTCACCCATTGCACTCATCTCAAACTTAGCTTCATCACCTTTTCAAAATCTGTGCACATCTGCTCGTCTGATGATCCATAAATGATATCATCGACGTACACTTGTACCAAGATGAAATGTTCTCCTTTTCGCTTCACGAACAGTGTACTGTCTATTCTCCCTCTTTCAAACCCGTTTTCTAAAAGATGGTTGGATAGAGTCTCGTACCACGCCCTCGGTGCTTGATGCAATCCATACAAAGCCTTATCTAACCGATATACTCTGTCTGGATATTTCGGATCAGTAAAACCCGGGCGGCTGTTCCACATATATCAGTTCCTTCACTTTCCCATAAAGGAAAGCACTCTTAACTCTAGCTGATAAACTTTAAAACCCTTGGAAGAAGCAAAAGCCAGAAACAAACGGATTGCTTCAAGCCTTGCCACTGGCGCGAACACTTCATTGTAATCGATTCCTTCCTCTTGGTTGAAACCCTTTACCACAAGTCTTGCTTTGTTGCGAGTGACTATACCCCGATCATATCTTTTGCACTTAAAAACCCATTTGGTTCCTATTGCAACTTCTCCCCGAGGTAACGGAACTAACTCCCACATTTCTAGTTTCCAAAACTGTGACAGTTCTTCATGCATCGCTTAAGCCCAAGAGTTGTCTTTTAGTGCCATTTGCACATTTTTCGGCTCTACTTGCGAGATGAAACATGAGTAGAGGCAGGTATGAAAGGCCTCGAAGTCATTTATCATCGACAACAACACTGTGTTGTTATTTAAACTACTCCTATTCCTCACACCAGCATTAGGACTTCCTATGATGCTTTCAATAGGATGGTTCTTGTTGATCCTAGATGTCTCAATCTCGTCAACCCTCAGATTCTCTCCCAAATTTGATCCTATCTCTCCTAACGGGGGAACGACTTCAGACTCCACATTTCCTTCCTCATGGACACTGTCTTCAGAATCAGTAGCTTCTGGAGATCTATCTTCAGTTGATGTAGGCTCGGATGTTGATGGAAAGGTGGTCCTCGGAAAACTTTGACCCTCGTCATTCAAGTTTAATTACGACTAGTCCTGTTCGATTTTACCTGCATTTCCATCCAAAGGAATGTTAAATGACTCAAACAATTTGTCATAATCAAATATCCATTCCGGACCAGTATGGGGTTCATGTGTATAACTTGTGACTTCAATGTTCTACACAATCTCTACTGTACCATTTGATTTATTAAAAACCCTTTTATTTGATGAATTAGGCACATAACCTAGGAAATAACCTTCGTCAGCCTTTTCTCCAAATTTTGGTTTATGTTTTGTTTTCATTAAAGTACATGGTACCCCAAAAGGTTCAAAGCCAGTTAAATTTGGTGGCCTTTTATTCAAAACTTCATAACAGGTTTTGTTCAATGATTTGACAGTAAAGACCCGGTTTAAAACATGGCACGCGGTATTCACTGCCTCCCCCCAAAACACGGTAGGAAGCTTTGAATCCGATAGCGTGGTCCTTGCTGCCTCAATCAATGTCCTGTTTTTCCGTTCGGCCACCCTATTTTTTTGTGGCTCATAAGGTGCACTAAATTGATGCACTATGCCCTTTGATAGGCAATATACACCAATAACTGTGTTTTTAAATTCTGTTCCGTTATCACTTCTGATACGCTTAACCCTCGTTCCATATGAATTTTCCACTTGGTCTAAGAACCCGATGAGCTTGGCAGCCGTCTCGTCCTTTGTACCTAAAAAGAAAACCCATGAAAAACGTGAGGAATCGTCAGTAATAACTAAACAGTACCAACTACCACCTACACTCCTTTTGTTGATTGGTCCGAAGAGATCCATATGCAACAAATCGAATGTGGCAGCGATTGAGTTCTGAGTCTTGGACTTGTGTGCCTTCTTGTGTTGTTTTCCTTTCTTGCACGGTAGACACTTATCCTCAAACTGAAAACTCTTCATAGGAACACTTTGCACCAATCCATTTTTCGTTATGTAGTTAATCTTTCTCAGGTGCAATTGTGCCATGCGTCTGTGCCATAGAACCGACTCAGTCTCTGAAGCTTTAGATAACAGACAGATTGGTCCCATCGAAGATTCAGACTTGTTCATGTCGAGCATGTACAGGTCTTTCATCCTTGGAGCCCTCATCAGTATCCACTCTTCAGGTACTTTGAACCCCGGTTTTAGCACTAACGCCTCAGTATCAGTAAATAGTACGGAGTTATTCTTATCACTGATTTGAGATACACTAATGAGATTGTGAACCAGTTTATCAACGTGATAAACTTGATCCAATTTGATAGTCCCATTAGTGACCACTCCAGTACCGGTGATGTTTCCTCTCTTATTGCCAGCGAATGATACAAATCCCCAATTCCCTCCCTTGAAGTCTGCAAGTAGACTTCTCTGCCCTGTCATGTGCCTGGAGCAACCACTGTCGACGAACCATTTGTTGTTTGGACCTGTAATTATCTCCTGCACATGAAAGAAAATAGGTTAGTTATCACGGGGAACCCAAGCCATAACTGACTTGGTAATACCATTCTCGTCCACATACTTAAACTTTTTCAAATACCCATCTCTCCGTTCAGGTGACTTGGGTTTTTAAATTGGAGTCTGTTGTGGTGCAGAGTGATGTAAGTTCACTCTCGGCCTTTGAGTAGGCATTTGCTGTGGAGCTCTCGAATAGGTACGATTATAATGCATTTCTGACTGATATCCCTGAGCTCTACCTGGTGTTTGATGTCTTACAGGAGTATGTGACCTAACCGGAGTGTAAGCTCTGCTAGGTGTGGTACTCCTATAATTCTGTTGAGGTCCTGACCTAGATTGATTAATGACTCTATTTGGTGAATTAGTCCTAATCACTTCTTTTGGTCGACCTGACACAGGTATTTGTTTCATAGCAGATTTTGGTGCAACTTGCACAGTTTTCTCGGTATTCTGAGAACTACTAGTGCTTGCAACACTTGGAGAAGGCTTAAGTTGTTCCGGCTTTCCAGTCTTAGGTGTAGTATCTACTTTCCTATGTGGACAGCTAGAAGCAACATGCCCCCTTTCGTGACATCTAAAGCAAGACATTTTGTCAATTGACTTTTTGTGTGTGCCCTTTGACTTAGGTGTCTCACTAGTGTCTGGTTCTTTCATTTCAACTATAGCAACTGGTTCCTCCTCCTAATCATTAAAGTCAATTTTGTGTTGTCCTACAGGTTTATCACTAGAGGATGGCACAAATTTAACCTTCTTAATCTTGATATTAGTAGCAGTCACCTTAGTTTCTTGTTCTTTAGCAATTTCAGACACTGGTTCAGGTATTTCCTCTGATTCAACTGATTTTTCAGTTTTCTTCTGAGGTTGAGGTACATAGTTATCGTTAAAAGGTGGAGGACTCTCATGATATCCTAGACCTACAGGCTTCTTAGACCGACGCTGGGCGTCTAAGATTTTCCCAAGGTTAAGAGATGAGTTCCTAAACTTTTCAAGCTTACTGTTGACCTCAACTACCTTTACCTTAGATTCTGCTAGCTCTACCTCTTTGGTTTTAAGGTCCTAGGTCAATGCCTCAACATGTTCATACATCAGTTCTCACCTAACACACTGTTCGCTCAGTTTGTCCTTTAGAACTACAACATCTTGCGCATCTGCCTTAAGCTTATCCCTAAGATCTTGCTTTATATCTACTAGGCTAGCATTATCTGATTTTAACGATTCATTTTGCGAAGATATGGTTTGATGTGATTCCAGTACTAAATTTAACCTATCGTTAGATGTAGCACACAAAACACATAAATCATGGAAAAGAGAAAAGTTTAGAGTTACCTTGGCATGATCTGATTCCACATTGGCCATCTGTGCGGCAAACTCCAGAATTGTCTGATCAGCTGACTTTTCTACCCACATCGGACTGCTTTCATTCCGATTCCTGTCCCCTGTGATTTCCTCTGCTCCATCATTTCCAGTCTCAGTCACTTCAGCCATAAAGGCTCTAGCGTTCGACTCTGGATGTGTACTCCTGTCATAAGTTCCGTCTAGCTGTCTGTCTGATGTGACATTCGATAACAGACCAGCTATATTCTCCTGACTGGTTGAACTACTCGGTAGACACCGCCCTTGCGATTGATTCTGATACTGTCCCTGGTAGTTCTCTACTTTCGGTCTTTGACACTCTCTGGCGAAGTGTCCTAACCCCTGACAGTTGCAACATTTAACCTTGGACTTATCAAAGCCAATCTTATTGTTACTAAAGTTCAGATTCCTTCCGTTCTTTTGATGAACCTTTTAACTCTCTAAGTTACCATGGCCAGTTGCCATTGCAGATCCATCTCTTCTAGATCATCAGGATCTACCTGATCGTAATCCTCATCCCAAAGTGCAGGATCGTTGATTTTGCCCTGAATGCAATTGCCGTAGGCGGCCACGAATGAAGCCAACAGATTCAGATGGTCTTCAGTTGATTTTGCGCTCATAGGCATCGTTGAATATCCTTGAGATGTAGACGTCGGAGTAGCCTGATGCTGCTTTTCTTCTGGTCTAGCGAACCCTAAGAAAGCCCTACTTACTGAGTCTTCTGTTTTAGCCGGTGACGATGTTTCTCTTGAAAAGAAAGCTGTAGCCGTCATCAATTCAGTTGCTGCTGAAGAATTTGATTTCCCAAAGTACATAGCAGGATCTTGAACTTGGTCATAATCCTTTTCCTTCTTTAGCAACTTAAAGTTATATGCCCTCAGCGTTCCGATAACATTATCTAGAGTCAGATTATAGAACTTGTCTTTATCATGTTTTATCAAGGCCACATACATCTCCCATTTGGCCGGTAAAGCATCCAGAATCTTGTTAATTTTCTCTGTCTCACTATACTCCACATCATGGCTGTCTAACTAAGTCAATAGATGATAAAATCTGGTAATAGTCTCATCCAGCTTTTCGTTCTTCAATGCTTTGAAGATGGCGAACTGCTGCTTGAGCATTTCCATTCGGTTCTTTCTGACCCCCGGGTTACCTTCACACCATTTCTCCAAAGAATCCCACAGTTCTTTTGCTGTCTTCTGATTGAAGAAAGTGTGCAAGATCTCCTGAGGTAACGTCATTCTAATGATAGCGAAGGCACGGTTCTCGGCTTCATACAACTTTTTATCGTCATCCTTCATCTTTGAATAAGGCACAACCTTTTGTCGTCCTTCAACCTCAGCTGTAGGTGGAATGTATCCTTCGTCGATACAGATCCACATTCACATATCATTAAACCTTGCGAAGTCGGCAAACCTATCCTTCCACCAGTAATAGTCCTCTATTTTCATTACCTTCGGTGGAGAATTCGCTTTTCCAACCTCGTGATCCATCTCAATGAACCTCTGTAGACTTGTCATTGTTTCAAATATTTTTGAATTCAAATTTAATTAATTTAATTCGAAATTAGTTTAAAGTAATTCTTTCGAATTTGAATAAATTCGAATTTATTTAATTTTAAACTGGTTTGGAACTAAATTCGAAAATTAAGTTTGAAGTCCAAGTATATTCGAAATTAAAGACAAATTCGAAGGTCCTCTTAAACTCGAAAACCCAACTAAATTCGAAGGTCCACTAAAACTCTGATTTTAACTCTCAGTTTTAACATATTAACCACAAAACCATTACTAAAAAACCCTTGTTAACACATATGTTTAATTTAATAGGTTTTGGTCCCTGAAACCTCCAATTTCTCTTCAATCCATGACTTGTTGCACATAACAACCTTAATTCATTTCTAAATAAATTTGCATGACTTAGTAATACTTTTCAACTAATTATCATTAAATATGGTTATTCAAAAATCCCCAAAGATTTCGAGCTAGGTATCTTAGTGTATTATTAACATTGGTTTAACAATTTTTGGGATGTTACAGCATGGGTTCCACTGCGCTCATACTTCATCCGCGAAGTCAAATGTAGATACTTTCTATTTATCATGTCCTTGGTTCCCATGTATGGTTTGAATCTTGATAATACTTTCATTGTACGAGCATCCTATCAATCTCTTTGTTTCATAACTTCCTAACTTTGGTCCAAAATCCTTTCTAGCTCATCCACACAATGAAGATTCACATTATATCTCAGATATCCTTATTAATTTACTTTACCTTAAGAATTTTGAGAGATTCCATGTTCTTAGATAGTAATTGTGCATTTATGAAAAATGTTCTTCAAAACTTAACTCGTTATGACAACTTTTCAAGTATCCGTGTCTAATTACAATTTATTGCTTATATAATATCTTGCATTAATCTGAACTTCATTGTATATCTACTTATCTACTAAACTCACTATGACATTCTTTCTTGAATTTAATTCTTTAAAAAAATTGGTATTAATTATTTTCATCATCTGAACTATCATACTTTACTACAATCAAGTTTCTAAGCATATAAACTACAGTCCTTGATCATCCCAATCAGAGCCTCATATTAACACATACACTCAACTGTTGGAGTGCCAATGTAATTTATTTGGAATTTATCCACACGCTAGTTCCCAAGTTAGACAATTGTCCTATATATCTTAAATTCCTATTTTGTATATGTACTTTGCTAGTTGTTTAATCATGTCTGACAGTGAAACATTCTACCACAATTATACTATGTGCCTATATTAACAACACTTATTTATATATCATTTAAAACCCATTCGATGTGGTTTTCATTTCAATATAAACTTATATCCTTTCAATCAGTCATGTTAATTTCATAAAATACTTTACAGACATATGTAACTGGAACTGTAAATCTCTCTGGAATTTTAGACTTTTCTTTGCTTCATAGGTATGATACATCTATGTCCAATGTCCTTTTATTCTTTCAAATCACCATATCAGTGAGTATATTATTCTCATGGGGTGTTATATCTCTTTTCTAGTTGTTTATGGCTCCCATATATTTCTGACTCCATACATCGTATTGTGTATTCCAAGTCTTATTTAAGATTAACATGTATCGTACATGTATTCCCATACTCCCATATGTTTTTCCCATTAGTACATTGAATTACCGTAACTCTATAAAATTACAACTAATGGTGAAATGGTGTCTTTGAATCCAATTATATCATAGTTCTCACAAGCAGATCATCATATGCTGTTGTTCTGCTTTACTTTTAAGCTTAATGTAACATCTGAAATCTAGCAGCAGGTATGTAATTTAATTATTGGCCTTTAGAGTTATCTTGATGAGTTGGTGAAGTTTAATTGGTTAATTACACGTGAGATGATAAAAGTAAGTTGCTATTACATGTGATTTTAATCGGTTGAGATAATAACCTGTCTAGTAGTAATTGTGGGTTTGGGGATGTTTTAATAAGTTAGTTAATATTCCAAACCTGAGCCATAGATTTGAGATTAATTGGGTTAACGAGTGTTTACCCAGTGATTGGTGAGTATCGTACCCGTTTTAATTGGGTGTCGGACCCAAAACGTATATATACGTAAGTGATAGCTTCTTCTCCTCACTTCACCAAAGTCTCAAGTGTAAGTGTGTGTATGAATTCTTTCAGGTGAGTGAGAAGAAGATAGAGAGATTGAGAAAGAGACTTAGAGCTGGAATAATCAAAAGTGTAACCCTCTTCATCATCCTATCCAATTTGAAGTTCTCATCCAAGAAGAAAAGCTCACGAGGTTAGTAATTCGTGTTAAAAGGGTCGTATTGTTATACTAAGTAGTTAGCATGCATTGGAGTTGGATTTTAACCCCTGAGAAGTGCGAAATCGGGTTAAGAAATGATTCCCGTAGCTGTATAAAAACAGAGCATAACCTGCACAAATCGTAGCCGCAGCGCGACCGCAATCAGGGTGAGTCGGTGAGGGTGATCGCTGGCGGTGAGATTGTGACCGCGCTGCCAGACAGAGTTCGTGGGTCCTGGTCCATTGACTGATGTTGAGTCTCTGAATTTAGTAGTATATTTGTTAGGGGTTCAGTAGCTAGTCGTTACAGTATAGTTGTAATATTGTTGCCAGGATTCGTAGGTAAGCCTGGGAATTGTAGAGACCGCCGTTGACAGCGAGGTTGTATTCGTGCTTGTCAAGATCAAAAATCACTACCTAAGATTAACTGGTTTGAATTAATCAGAGTATAAACCAATATTCTTGTATTGAATCAAAGTCCAATTAAGAAGTTTGCAGAATAACACTTAACTGTTTTAAGAAAAACTTTCAAAACAAATAATCACATAAACATAATCAATAATCAAAAGTCACTTGTATTGCCAAACTCAATGATTACAATCACCTCTAATCTGTTTGATTAGACGAAGAACACAGATTGTTCTTAGGGTTTTACAACCTTAGAGGCTTATGAAAACTTAATCAGAAAGACAATTACAACTGAATAAACTTGTGCGTGCAGACTTACAACAGAAAAACCTATTCTATGTATATATACTTCTTTCTGATTTGTTTCCTTGAAAAACTCTGATTTCTCTGATAGTCGATATGCTTGAATCTTCGAATATATCTTATTCTGAATATCAGCACTTTCTGTTTATTGAACTGTTGAGCAGCTTCAAGTCTATCTGTTGAGCAGCCTGAGTTTGAACACTGACAGCTTGAACTTTTGAACTAGCAGCTCGAACTTCTTCAACTAACAGCTTGAACTTTGCAATTACATAGAAAATCTACTAACAGTTTGAGAAATCTAATTAACAGCTTGATATACTTAGAATATTTCCCAACAATCTCCCCCTAACTTAAATTCTTTACACAAGACTTTAAGTTTCTTTACAAATAAGGAAATAAAACAAGGTAAAACTGTTATCTACAAACTAAGGCATCCAAAAACTTACAATTGTGAAAGTTTCTGATTAACTGCCTTCAAAAATTTTCTTTTCAATTATTCTCTATCACAGTATTTCTTCACTGAGCTCATCAAAAAATTCAAAATTGAAGAACATGCTGGATCCATTTGCAAATCTGAGTCTCTATGTCTTCGATTTTACATACAGATCAACCTGTGCAATCTTCATCTCCCTGACATCTTCTATATCTTTTCTGATTGACTCTGGATCAAAAATGCTTTTTAAATCTTTTATAGCCTGCTTGACCTGTGGAAGTGAAGACCTGACTTGACTCACAGATCCAACATGATGCATTCTGGTAAGCTTATCCCTGGTCATCCCTTGGACTATGTGCATTATACTCTTATATTCTTCCTCAGGACCAGCTTCTCTTCTGACTACAAAATGATATTTTAAGTCAATATCATCCATTAACTTAGCATACCAATATGTAATACGACGTGCTGGTCGAGGGTCTTTTCAATCTCCATCACCTTCTGAAGTTGATGTTCAAACATCACTCTTTTCACCTGATCACGCTTTGCTTGAGAGATTGCTTCTGATTGAGTATTAGTAGTAACAACTTGAACAGGTGGAGAAGGATCACTGACACCAGCTTGACTTGGTTCCTGTTGGCTTTGGACTTGATGAGAGACTTTGGCAATCTTTCGTTTTTCCATCTCCTTATCATGAATCTCTTGCAGCCTCTCTGTATTAATGGACTGAGCCATCTTCTTTGGAATTCTAACTAAATAAGCAAAATTTATCAAAAACCTTCTGTGTTCTGCCTTTGAATGCCCAGTTGGCATTTTCCTTTTCTTCTCATTCTTGTTAACCACAAACCCTCTTAGGTAATCACCTAAGGTTTCATCATCTTGCATTGGAGCATGGGTTTGCTGGTCCAGAAGTTCATCTTGTTCCTCTACTATCTGTCTGGCAAATTCAGCATCATGAGCAACCTGGGCATCTCTAGATGAAAATTTGTGCTTTGGAGATTCTATGAGGATGCCCTTGCCCTTATCCTTGTTTGCAGAAGTTGTAGCTTGGACTGTATTGACAGGAGCTTGACTGCCTTCTCGAATAACAACTCATGTTGCTCTTATGGGAGCAGCTTGAGTTTCTAGACTAACAGCTTGAGTAGCTGTTGGGACTGTTAGCCTAGAATCTTGGACTGTTGGAGTAGGAGCTGGAGCTGCTTGGACTGAATTAGGGATCTTCTGATTCTCCTCCTTTTTGGATGCATTGGTTTGGTCAGGAGGACCTACAACCTTTGCAATTAGGGTTCGAATCATCTTCTCAAGTTGAATTATCTTATTTCCACAGAGGGTGAACCCCTTATGAAAATAATCCATTCTCTAATTTTGATTTGATACTGTGTGTTGAAGTGCTCTGATTTGTGCCCCCTGTGTAGCAATAATGGACTGATAATATTCCAGTGCTGCCACAACAGGTTTCAGCTGAGGATCCGTTAAAATCATAAGTTGCAGACTAGCCTCAAGATCAGCAAAAGAGTGTGGTGTTTGTTATCTATCACTGGCAGGTATTCCAGAAGTAGAAACCTCTGGGCCCCTCTGTTCTTGGTTCTGGGGACTTCCACAAGGTGCTTGCACACCCTCTGTTGCCATGGGTGTGGTCTTATCGATGTTGACACTGTCCTGTGCCTCTTGTGCAGAGACAACAGTAGTGTCAGCCACAGAACCCATATGGACATCCGCTGATGGGATGTCCACCTCCAAATTGAGGATGGGAGAGTCCTCAGTGGGTGCCCTTTGGATATTCTGTGCAGGAGTGTCCTCCTGCACAGGGACATATGGTTCTTGTATTTGGGCTGAGGAGGAAGGAGCTCCTGAAACGCTTTTTCTTTTTGTATAGTAGGAGTGGGGATGTGGGTTTGACGGAAGGTTCAGATGGATTATGTGTATCATGAGGAGTGGGTTGGTGTCCTGGGGGTGTAGCAGTGATGTTAGGTTGAGCCTGCTCAGGACCCTCTCCTCTGTTTAGGGGAATGATGCCCAACATTGCAGAGGGCAATCGGACATCAACACTCAAAAAATTGGCACTTGATTTTAAAAGACGTTTTATAGTTGGTAAAGAGTGCCTATGGGAAACATGAATCCTTTTATGTACATTGAAATTACTGCAAGTTCTTGCAATAATTTCAGCCAAAAACCTAGGATACATCAAAAATTTCCCATGCTTTAGGGCATGATGCCTTAATATACCCTGAAAAATCATATTAGAAAAATTGAACTGTTGGCCTGTAGATAAGCACACTAAGGCAGTGGCTATGTTTGAAGAAAATTCAGACCAAACAGTTCCTTTAGGGCTTATGCATTGTTGGATAATATGTACAAGATATTTCCACTTAGGGGCAAAATGAGTTTTAAAGAAAGTATAAGAATCAGTAGTGCCCCTATACCCTATGGCAAAAAGGCCTTCATGTAAGGCAGTAAGTGATAGATCGGTTATACCTGTGGCATCATGAAGATGCAAGTGTTGGCTTATGATATCCT
The DNA here is from genome assembly GCA_020465985.1 of Centrapalus pauciflorus. Classification (NCBI taxonomy): domain Eukaryota; kingdom Viridiplantae; phylum Streptophyta; class Magnoliopsida; order Asterales; family Asteraceae; genus Centrapalus; species Centrapalus pauciflorus. Next base: position 67,368 of record JAANYP010009314.1, on the reverse strand, counting down.
CAGTGATGGTGACAGTGGTTCCATCGATCTTGGATGTCAAAGAAGTGACTCCAGTAATGGTTTGGACAGAGGCATGTTTCCAAAATTGCTCTATATGAGATATGTATATTGTGGGGTTTATGGTGAGAGCATGATGAATGTGGGAACTTCGAAGGAAGTCAATCATATCATGGAATGGTTGAAGGTCAGAGTGTTTGAGGGAATGGGGAAGACAGTTATGTTCTTTGACAAACTCCATTGACGATCAATCGGTGATTTAGGGTTTCGGAAAAGTGTGTGTGAATCGCACAGAGCGAAAAGTGTGGAAGATATTTTGCAACTGGTAGTTACAATTGAACGAAACTGGGACCTTTAAAGGTTTGGAAAATATCTAATCCCGCGCGCACACTTATGAAAGTTACTAAATTACCCTGCACACTTTGACAGATCAAGTGAAACAACTAGCAGTCCGAGAAAATAAACTAGCAGGTTGAGAAAAGACTCAAGCTGTTAGTTGAAAAGTAAGCATATTCGAATGAAACAGTGTCTCCCCCTTAAACAAGCATATGAAATAGATATATTTTCCATAAAATAAGAAAGAATGATGAAAAACAAATTAATCCATATTACCCATGCCAATATTTGATACTAGGAAGGTGAATCTTCCTACATCAAATGGTTTTGTAAATAGATCAGCTAACTGATCATCAGTATGAATTTTGGTAACTTGGATTAATTTCCTCTCATTACAGTCCCTTATAAAATGAAATATGATGTCTATATGCTTGGTTTTGGGAAATTTCACTGGATTTTGTACAATGCTAATTGCACTTGAGTTGTCAATGTAAATAGGAGTGGATAGGAAATTCATACCATAGTCTCTCAGTTGATTCTGAATCCACAACACTTGGGAACAGCAGCTTGCAGCTGCTACATATTCTGCTTCAGTAGATGAGGTGGAGACAGTTGTTTGCTTTTTACACTGCCAAGAGACCAATCTTGCTCCTAGATATTGACATCCACCAGTTGTGGACATTCTGTTAATGTTGCTTCCTCCATAGTCACTGTCAGAATACGCTGTTAGTTCAAGAGGAGAGTATTTAGGATACCAGAGGCCTAAATGTGGTTGGCCTTTGAGATATCTGAATATTCTCTTAACAGCAAACAGGTGTGAGTCCTTTGGAGCACATTGAAACCTGGCACAAACACGAACAGCAAACATTATATCAGGTCTAAATGATGTTAGGTACATAAGTGAACCTATCAAGGATCTGTATAGATGAATGTCCACATCTACTCCATCTATGTCTGCATCGAGCTGCTTGTGAGTGTCCATTGGAGTACTAGCAAGTTTGGTATCTTTGTAATCAAACTTTTCCAGTATGTCTTTAACATACTTTGATTGACTTATAAAAAGTCCAGTAGGCTTCTGCTTGACCTGCAATCCTAGAAAGAAGGTGAGTTCCCCCATTGAACTCATTTGAAACTTTTTGTGCATCAATGCCTCAAACTCTTTGCACAGACTGTCATTTGTAGACCCAAAGATAATATCATCAACATAAATCTGAACAAGCAGAATCTTAGATTTGATGGACTTTGTGAACAATGTTTTGTCCAGAGTACCTCTCTTGAATCCATTCTGTAGAAGGTATGATGACAGAGTGTCATATCATGCTCTAGGGGCTTGGTGGAGTCCATAGAGGGCTTTGTCTAATTTGTAGACTCTGTCTGGATACTTGTAGTCCTCAAATCCAGGAGGTTGACACACATATACCTCTTCTTAAATTGTGTCATACAGGAAAGCAGACTTCACATCCATTTAATACACTTTAAACCTTTGAAGCTTGCATAGGCTTGGAACAGATTGATGGCTTCAATTCTTGCCACTGGAGCAAAGACATCATCATAATCTAATCCTTCTTCTTGACTGTATCCCTGTGCTACCAATCTTGCTTTGTTCTTGATGACTATCCCTCTCTCATCCTTCTTGTTTCTGAATACCCATCTTGTACCAATTGCTCTCTTTCCTTTAGGAAGATCAACTAGAGTCCATACATTGTGAATCTTGAATTGTAGTAGTTCTTCCTGCATTGCTTCAATCCAAGATGGATCTTTCAAAGCTTTTGATGCCTTTTTAGGTTCTAACTGTGACATGAAACAGGCATGTTCAAAAGCAGCTAGACTAAATTCTGGAACTGCTGATTCAACATTAGTAGATTCTTTGTGAACCATTGTCCTTGTCTGCACAGGAGTGCGTGGATAACCCATTATCTGATTGAGAGGATGATACTTATGAACTCTGAGTGTTGGCTCTCTGTCTGTTTGAAAAGAAGTTCCTAGATTTGTATCATCTCCATCAGGACCACTTGATGGTTCAGCTTCAGGAACAGCTTGACTGGAATCTGGGACTGTTTCCCTTTGTGATGGAGTTGTTTCTTCAGTTACTTGGGATTGGAACTTCATAGTTTGAATCATGTTGAGCATCCAGTACCCCTGGTGGGTCACAAGATAGAAGTGGTATAACAGTATACTCATCCCATTGACCAGAATCTTCAACAGCTTGAACATTTGTGCTACCAGCGTGAGAATTTGTGTTGGCAGCTTCAACCCTGTTTTCATCAGTTTCTGCAATATACTCAACAAAGCTCAGAGAATTAGATAATGAGTCTAAATCAAACAACCAATCAGGACCAGTGCCTTTGACATTTGCAGTGTTTTCATTAAATTCAACATTGGCACTTTCTTCAATGGTTTTAGACACACTGTTATATACCCTATAGGCTTTGCTTTGAGTGGAGTATCCTACAAAGAAACCTTCTTCAGCCTTACTTTCAAACTTTCCTAAGTGAGTCTTAGTGTGAAGAATGGTGCATGAACATCCAAAAGACTTTAGAAAGACTATTAAAGGGACTCTATTATGGAATAACTCATATGGAGTTTTCCCTTGGGATTGAACAACCTGTACCCTATTTAGAACATAACAAGCTGTATTGACTGCTTCTGCCCAAAAGGTCATTGGCAGTTTGGAATCAGCTAGCATGGTTCTAGCAGCCTCAATTAAAGTTCTGTTCTTTCTATCAGCTACACCATTTTGCTGTGGTGTTCTTGGTGCACTATATTGCCTATCAATACCTTTAGACTCACAGAAACTGTTTAGGATATGGTTTTTAAATTTAGTTCCATTCTCTGACCTTATCACCTTAACTTTTTAGTTGGATTGGTTTTCTATCTTAAGAATAAATGATTTAACTAGCTCAGCAGTTTCATCTTTAGTCCTAAGAAAGTATACCCATGTGAATCTGGTGAAATCATCAACAATGACTAAACAGTAAGCTCTTTTATTCAAACTCAAAAAAGATGTTGGACCAAAGAGATTCATATGAATAAGATGAAGAGCAGATGAGATTGAATTTACTTCTTTGGCCTTATGAGAAGATTCATGTTGCTTGCCTTTAAGACATGCTACACAATGATCATCACAGATGAACTCCTTTTGTGGTAAACCTCTTACCAAATTCTTTTTGACTAGAACATTCATAGATTTGAAGTTCATGTGACACATCCTTCTGTGCCAAAGAGCAGACTCATTTGATGATGCTTTAGATATCAAACAGCTTAAAGTTCTTGATTTGAATAAAAAATATGTGTCCAAACAGTAGCATTGTCCTTTCTTGGCAATGATGCTTAGTAGTTAATTAACTGTTTACCCTTGACGATGTCGCTTATGATTGGATGGCGTGGACTATAAGTCCTACGTGGCATTAGTCGTGAAAGTAGGTTGTTTCAGCTTGGTATCAGAGCATTAGTTTAAGGTTTAAGTATCATTAGTGATGCTTAGGCTTAAACCAGTGTCTAGATCCTTGGGCTTGATCTCTGATGAGTAGGTCTAAGAAATTGTAACTTTATGCTATTGTCGTTATAGTAATTATGTCTATATGTTGCAGTGACCTTATGGCAGATGAGCAGAGACCCGAGGGTCCCACCGGGGGACGAATATCTGATGAGGAGTTCGCCCGATGACTACAGGAGGCCTACGAGAAGGGCCGTACTGAGGGTATGCAGTCCCTGACACAGAGTATAGGCAGGGGCAGAGATACAGGAGCCGGATCATCGCGAGGGGGGGGCAAGGGATGTAAGTATAAGGAATTCCTTGCTGCACACATGCAAGAGTATCACCGCGAGCCCTGGGCCGTTAAGGCCATGCACTGGCTACAGGATATGGAGATGGCCTTTCGTATCACAGGATGCCACCCTGATTAGATGACGACATTCGCTAGTGCTCAGTTATGGACTGGCGCCCAACAGTGGTGGCGTACAGTCAGAGACATGATGGGAGATGGGCCGGTATATGAGATGACATGGAATCTAAATTTAGAGCTCGTTTTGAGGAGCAGTACTGTCCCGAGGACCGCAGGGCTCAGCTAGAGATTGATTTTCTGACTTTATTTCAGGAACATCGATCAGTTGACAAGTACGAGAAGATCTTCATCTATCTGAGTTTGTTTGCACCGCTACTGATTAGTACATAGTCGTGAAATAATAACAGGTTCTTGATGGGTTTATGTAAGGAGATTCAGGTGTTCATTGACACTGGTTATATCCTGACTTATGCTAGAGTAGTTGAGTTGAACCGTAGACGAGAGAGCGAGTTATCTCGTAGAGATCCAATAGTGGAGTACCCACGATTGGTTACGTCAGTCGTTCCAGCCTAGAGGGGACGACCGCCGGCGCACAGTGTTCGAGGGAGGAGATAGGTAGAGAGATAGGTCTTCTCAGAAATCCGATCGTTGGCCTGATGATAGGGGCAGTCATTTTGGTGGGTCAGAGCAGAGGGGAGGAGCGTCGAGCACTGGGTCTGTTAGTAGAGAGCGGTTCTGTAAGAGGTGCCGCCAGAGGCACACCGGGGAGTGTGATCCCCGTCATGTGCGTTGCTTCCGATGTCTCCAGCCTTGCCATACTCAGACAGGATGTACTTCGAGAGAACCGCTATGCTTCAATTGCGGGCGGCCTGGTCATCTGTCAAGAGATTGTACGGCTCCACGACAGGGAGAGTCAAGACCGTCGGCAGAGGGTCAGAGTTTTGCTGGTTTGTCTGCTAATAGACATACAGTTCCGCGAGCTAGAGGACGAGTGTTTCAGTTGATAGCAGAGGAGGCTCGAGATACCGCTGATGTATTTTCTGGTACGTTCATTTTTAACGGCCATAGTGCCCGAGTTTTATTTGATTCCGGGGTGAATCGTTCTTTTGTTTCATTTGCCTTTACTGCATATTTTACTGCTTCACCTGTTGAGTTGCCAGAGCGATTGGTTATAGAGCTTGCTGATGGAAGTGCTTCTGTAGTTAGGCATGCTTATGCCCAGTGTATATTAGAGATAGGCGGTTATCTGTTTAGGATTGAATTGTTGCCTATTGGGATCGGTAGTTTTGATGATATAGTAGGTTTGGATTGGTTAACCTCTCAGCGTGCTGACATTACTTGTTCTAAGAAGATTATTCGGCTATCAGTTTCTGAGGATCGTATTGTTACAGTGTATGGAGAGCGTAGTAGAGGTAGTGTTGGCCTCATTTCTTCTATTCGGGCTAGTCGTTGTTTAGCCAAGGGCTGTTCTTCCTTCCTAGAATATGTAGTTGATGCGAAGAAGGAGAAACAGAGTATAGAGGCAGTTGATGTTGTATCTGAGTTTCCCGATTTTTCTCCGAGGAGTTACCTGGGTTGCCACCAGACCGACAGGTCTAGTTTCGCATCGAGTTGGTGCCAGGTGCAACTCCTATTATGCGTGCACCCTATCGGTTGGCTCCTACTGAGATGAGGGAGCTGATGAGTCTGTTGCAGGAGTTATTGGACCGTTGTTTCATTAAGCCGAGTACCTCACCGTGGGGTGCTCTTGTTCTCTTCGTAAAGAAGAAAGACGGGTCGATGAGGATGTGTATAGACTACCGTGAGCTTAATAAGGTAACGGCAAAGAACCGTTACCCTCTCTCGCAGATATATGATTCGTTCGACCAGTTGCTGGCGGCCAGTGTATTTTCGAGGATCGAATTGCGTTTGGGATATCATCAGCTGAAGGTGTATGATCAGGAAACAGCGAAGACAACATTCAGGACCCGGTATGGTCACTATGAGTTCTTGGTTATGCCGTTTGGGCTAACCAATGCCCTAGTAGCTTTTATGGATCTCCTGAACAAGGTCTGCCGTCCGTATCTCGACCAGTTCGTCATAGTGTTTATAGATGACATACTGATATATATTACCGATCAGCAGAGGAGCATTCGACGCACCTGCGAGAGATTCTTAGTGTGTTGCGGCGAGAGAAGTTGTATGTGAAGTTCTCGAAATGTGAGTTCTGGTTTCGAGAAGTCCAGTTTCTGGGCCATGTTATTAGCGGCAAGGGTGTTTCTGTAGACCCAGCTAAGATAGAGGTCGTTATGAGCTGGGAGAGGCCCCGGAGTGTAGCACAGATTCGCAGTTTCCTGGGGTTAGCAGGGTATTACCGTCAGTTTATCCAGGACTTCGCCTTAATTGCCGTGCCATTGACTCGTTTGACTCGCCAGTTAGTCCCGTTTGAGTGGACTGAAGATCAAGAGTTTAATTTTGAGGAGTTGAAGCGCCGATTGCGTCAGGCTGCGAAGTTAGCCCTGCTGGAAGGCACTAGTGATTTTTTTGTGTATACCGATGCTTCGGGGACAGGGTTAGGATGTGTATTAATGCAGAGGGGCCTAGTGATTGCTTATGCTTCTCGTCAGTTTGAAAGACTACGTGAAGATCTATTCGACCCATGATTTGGAGTTGACGGCTATCGTATTTGCGCTGAAGATTTGGCGCCATTATCTATATGGAGTTCCTTTCACTTTGTTTACTTATCACAAGAGTCTACAGTATCTATTCAGCCAGCGTGACCTGAATATGTGATCAACAAATTATGTATCCGCATATCCTTTCACTCTGTGGAGTTGGGAGCACATCACGATGGACTTCGTTACGAAGTTACCGCGGACCCCACGTGGTTATGATGCGACATGGTAATAGTAGATCGGCTTACGAAAACAGCGCATTTTCTGCCGATCCGGGAGACATATACATTGGAGCAGCTCGCCCGAGTTTATTTACACGAGGTCATCTCCCGACATGGAGTTCTAGCCTCAATAGTTTCTGACAGAGATGCCCGATTCACGTCTACCTTCTAGGAGAGTCTACAACGAGCGTTGGGTACTCGAGTTCAGATGAGTACTGCTTATCATCCTCAGTCCGACGGCCAGTCTGAGCGTACGACCTAGACGATGGAGGACATGTTACAAGCTTGTGTGATGGACTTTGGTGGTAGTTAGGATTCGCATTTGCCTTTGGTTGAGTTTGCTTACGATAACAGCTACCACTCCAGCCTTAAGATGCCTCCATTTAAAAAGTTATACGGACGTAAGTGTCGTACTCCTGTGTGTTGGACTGAAGTGGGAGAGAAAGAGGTTACAGGTCCTGTGATTGTTCAGTAGACTAGTGAGAAGATAGCAGTGGTCAGAGGGAGACTCCAGGTAGCTCAGGGCCGACAAAAGTGCTACGCGGATAAGAGGACCAAAGAGTTAGAGTTTGATGTGGGCGAATGGGTACTACTGAAGGTATCCCCGTGGAAGGGCGTGATTCGATTCCGGAAACGAGTTAAGCTCAGTCCGAGATTTATTGGGCCGTTTTGTATAGTTGAGGAAGTGGGCACACAGGCCTACCGATTGGAGTTGCCTCCAGAGTTGCATGGGGTATACTCTACCTTTCATGTTAGTTACCTGCGGCGACGTTTGGCCCTACATGAGGAGACGGTTCCCATGTCAGAGGTCGAGGAGGACGAGCAGCTGAGCTACGTTGAGCATCCCGAGACAATAATGGATCGCAAGATGAAGAAACTACGGAGGAAGGAGATTCCGCTGGTGTTGGTACAGTGGCGATACCATACGGGTTCAAGTGCTACCTGGGAGCCCGAGGCGCAGCGTTATCCAAATCTATTCGCCTGAGTTGAGATCCTGAGGACGGGGTCAGTTCTAGAGGGGAGGATTTTTAACATCCGGAATCTAGCAGCAGGTACGTGTAATTAAATTATTGGCCTTAAGAGTTATCTTGATAAGTTGCTGAAGTTTAATTGGTTAATTACACGTGAATTGATAAAAGTAAGTTGCTATTACGTGTGATTTTAATCGATTGAGATAATAACCTGTCTAGTAGTAATTGTGGGTTTGGGGATGTTTTAATAAGTTAATTAATATTCCAAACCCGAGCCGTTGATTTAAGATTAATTGGGTTAACGGGTGTTTACCCAGTGATTGGTGAGTATCGTACCCGTTTTAATTAGGTGTCGGACCCAAAACGTATATATACGTTAAGTGATAGCTTCTTCTCTTCACTTCACCAAAGTCTCAAGCGTAAGTGTGTTTGTGAGTTCTTTGAGCTGAGAGAGAAGAAGATAGAGAGATTGAGAAAGAGACTTAGAGTTGCCATAATCAAAAGTGTAACCCTCTTCATCATCCTATCCAATTTGAAGCACTCATTCAAGAAGAAAAGCTCCCGAGGTTAGTATTTTGTGTTAAAAGGGTTAAATTGTTATACTAAGTAGTTAGCACGCATTGGGGTTGGATTATAACCCATGAGATGTGCGAAATTGGGTTAAGAAATGATTCCCATAGCTGTATAAAAACAGATCATAAGCTACACTGTTCGTCGCCGCAGCGCGACCGCGCTCCCCCTGGTCGCGACTGCCATCAGGGTGAGTCGGTTTGGGTGATCGCTGGTGGTGAGATCGCGACCGCGCTGCCAGACCGCAACGCGGTCGTGGCCGCGCTTCCCGGCAGCGCTCGTTGGTCATGGTCCGTTGACTGATGTTGAGTCCGTGTATTTAGTAATATAGTTGTTATGGGTTCAGTAGCTAGTCGTTACAGTATAGTTATATTTATTTTTACCAGGATTCGTATTTAAGCCTGGGAATTGTAGAGACCGCCGTTGATAGCGAGGTTGTAGTCGTGCTTCCGGTGAGTTACTTACATTGTTGTTTATTTCGGGTCCAGCGCGATCCTTTTTTATGTTGATACATGTTAGCACAGAGCAGAGCACGCGGATCACGCGTATTGTTGTGGTAAGCAGAGTAGAGTGGCCTGTTGGGTCATTCCCAACTCAAAGGTCCTGACTACCCACTACTTTGTCGAGTGAGCCATGCAGGCTATCTCGGGTCGCTCCCGATGAGGCGTCGGGCAGTTGAGGCCGGCCGCATGTTGATTATTAGTCATTATATTGTGCTAACTATTTTTCAAACTGTTTTAAAGTTGTTTGTAGTAACTCACCAGCTTTCCGCTGACAGTTGTTTTAAATGTGGATCTCAGGTGTGAGGACTGAGGCTAGGGACACAGCGGGCAGTAGCCGAGACCCGCCACGGGGACAGTAGTTAGTGACTACTTTCGTAAGTAGCCTTGATATTTTGTTGTTTGGTTTATCAGCCAGTGACATGTTGGATGACTGTAACCTATACTCACATTGTGGTTGACTAACGTTATTAACGGGGGTTCGTTCCCGTCTTGTTGTTACTTTATGCTTGATAATGATGCTTAGTAGTTAATTAGCTATTTACCCTTGATGATGTCGCTTATGATTGGATGACATGGACTATAAGTCCTATGTGGCATTAGTTGTAAAAGTAGGGTGTTACACTTAATCTAAAATTCAAACTATAGTAACTACACAATATTACCCCTTAATTTCTCTTAATAAACGCTAATTCCACTTGCTTTATGATAACCAAGAGTAATTGTTTTCAATCCCTCAAACATATCATTAGTTCCAATCCTTTAATCTATTCTGGTAAAATATAAATCTTAGTATAATTTCTATAATTATATCTAAATTCCCAGACTGCGATAACATATTTTCAAATTCAAATCTTCGTAATCCACATTGGCTATTCATTTAATGCCTATTTATATGTTAATCTATTCCCACTCACAGACATATATAAAATTACATTTGTTATGGAGATTCAATATTACTCCAATCCATGTTAACTTCAAAATCATAATATTTCAATAAGATATTACATGTATCATCTTTTGAAATAAATTCTAGTTTCACAATCAAGGTTCAAAAATCCTAATAGTATTCTCTAGGATCTCATCTCTTTGGTTGAACTTTTTATCCATAATTTCATCATATAGGGGTATGGCAGACTAATTCCTTGGTGCGAGTTTGCAGTTTCTACTAAAATGACCCCATTTTCCACAATTAACAAGCCTTAACTTTTCTTGAACACTCATCATCATCATGTCCTAATTGGTTGCAACATCGACAATGTATTTTGGAGGGATTACACTTCCCGCCATGTCTTTCACCACATCTTTTGCATCCATTACGTCGATTAGCACTTGATATTGAATACGGTCCGTTACATTCATAACCTCCATAATCCTTATCTTTTTTATAATAGTTTCTTTGTTATCAACGTGAGTCACAATATCCGGCTCACCATATTGCTGACAAAATAATAGTTTAAATTGTTCCCAACTAAATGAAGTAATTAACTCTCATCCCAATTCTTTTCCCAATAATTCCACCATCTTTAGGCTTGTCCAACCAATTGATCCTTAGCTAAATATATCTTATATTCATCCTTGAAATTCACCATAAAGATTTGTTCCATAGTTTAAAACCATTATTTCGCTTTCTTAATCCTCAATGTTCCAGAAAATGTTTATGGTTGCAAGTCTTTGAAAAATTTTGTTACATGGTCTATGTCATTTTCATCATTTCTGGTTTCACACTCAATCTTTTCTTTGCCCCTATCTTTACGCTCTGCTTTATTTTTGATATCTAGGTTGTCCACAATAGAATTTATTTCATATTCCCTCTTTTCTTTACTTCGCTTAGCTTCAGCCTCATCACATGCTTGAATTTGTGCCATCATTATTTGTGATTGCTCAGCCATTAACTTGGCTTGCCGTTCGTTGTTTTGCTTCATCATGACTTTCATATATCGTATCATTTCTTGAGAAGCATTCCTTCTTCGGCCATTTTTTGAAATTAAAACATATAACTTGTGCCGTAATCACGTTACTTATTTAAGTTTACTGTAAGATCCCAAATTTTAAATTTTGTAAAAGATGATTAATTAAGACATTAAAAGTGTTTTGATGGATTGTTGTGGTTTGAAAATTCCATTTCACACACACACACACACACACACACACACACACACACACACACACACATATATATATATATATATATATATATATGTATATTTTAAAATATAATAACAAGGAGAAATCCTCATTGTTGTTTTTCGAGGAAGCATAACAAAAAGAAACCGACATCGGTAGGATATACATCGATATTAAAAATAGAGATGTTGATGAGAAATCATCATCGTCGTCTTTTGAGCGAGCATTACAATGAGAAACCGATTTTTATATTTAAAATGGTCAAAAATGAGAAAATTACAAAGTTGAGGGGTATAAAGTGCAATTAATGAAAAATAGGAATAAATATAATGAAAAATATGAACAACTGTTCACTTTTGCAACTCTCACTCTCTCTCTTCCACCGTACTCTCTCTCCTTCTCTCTCTAAAAACCCACAGGTTTTGTCAAAAATCCAAATCAAGAACACTAAATCTTTGGAATTAAGTGCTGAAAATCTGGATTCAAGCTACTAGGAAGGAACTATAGCTACTACAAACAACAATTTGAGGTAATATTTGCTCAATATTACGATTTTTGGAGTTTTGAGTTCGGTTTTGTGAAGAACCGAATCTCAGATTTAAGTTATGGATGTTATTGCATGTTGTAGATTCTTGTAGAAATGTTTAAATCGAGTATTGTTTAAGCTATGTACCAATTTTCGAATTCTGGTTCACTCTCTAAGTACGATTTGGAATCTCTATGTGTTTTTAGTGTGTGTGTTCGTCGATATTGATGAAAAACAGTCAAAAGGGACTGATTTGGTACAAATATTGTAATATCTATGTAAAGTGTTAAAAATGTTCATTTAACCTTGTATCAATATTTTCAAGTCACAAAATAGGCATAAAGTGACCAAAAGTGAAATTTGGGAATGACAGAAAATGTCCAAGTATGAACTCGGGTCTAATGAACATATTTCGGATCCATCTGAATTTCGTATCATATCCGAGTTTTGAACCTTATGTAAATCGGATGGAAAAACTTGAACAACTCACAAGTCAAAGACTCGGATTTCGGATCTCATGGCATCCGAATTTTGGATCGCAATATCATTCGAATTTCGGACGAGTGATGAATTTCTAAGGATGGGACGAAGATTTTGATTCTATCCGAAATTCGGATGTGGTCCGAATTTCGGGTCATTTTAACTAAATTTTTAAGATTAAGTTTTAAGGACTAAGCTAAACACTAATTCACTATTACACTGACTTAAGAGGATCTTTGTGGTGTTGAATAACACACATTGATTCAGAGCCAAATTGCACAGTGAAAAACCACTGTGAGTAATAGATTAATATTAAAACATTTATTGTCTTTGCATTCATTTTATTTCAATTCCATGTTCTTGTTGTTCAAAATACATCATTTGGCACTCCCATATGATTCATTGTATTGATGCACACTCGTACTTGACATGTGACAAACATGTAGCCAGCGTTCAATTTAAAGTGCATCACTGAGATCATGTTCTATCATGATGACACTTCATAATCTGATTTGACCTGGACTGGGGCTGACAGCAAGCTACTGTCGGCAACTGATAATCCCATACACTTTTCCTAGTCAGGTTATGCACATCCCCAATCAGCATTTTGAACTGCCAAACTCCATGCTTGCACTGCATGGTGAACAAATCGTTGGATCTTCTACTTAGGCATTCATTTCAATTCCCAGTGACTTTAGAAGCTTCTTGGTACATTGATGATGTTGTAGCTTTGGGGCTGGGATTTTATGCTTTAAAAACAACCAAGGATGTTGTAATAATTAGCCTATGACAATGTAGACTTATACGTTATTCCTTCTTTAGTGTGGAGCTACTTAAAACTGTTTTATGTTTGACAATTTAATCATATGTTAATTATTGGGTTGTATGTTGATCTTTGTGTTATCTCATATTGCTAATTAAAGAGCATGTCTGATATGCCACCCATTTTCTCATACAAATAGTCAGATTTATATAGTTCCTAAATCATATCTTATCTTAGTTCAGTTCGTTACTTAGTTATAATCACTAATATCACAACCTATGTTTGAGACCAAGTCCTCATGGACACTTGAAATCTCAAACTTTAGGTTGAGACCAAGTCCTCACGGACATTTGAAATCTCAATCTACTACTCTGATACCAAATAGAAAGATCCGTCCTCTATTCATCAACAATAGTCACCCAAGATAAATATGTCCCAAATTAAAAATTCATATAATAACCTGAGCGTACATAAGTGAAATTTTTATATCAACACTAAACCATACTAATTAGAATTCTACAAGGACATGACTAAAGAACTACATAGTCATTACAATTTATTACATCAACATTCAAATTCCCATTTCCATATGCATTCGCCATAAACTATCAAATTACCCAAGTGCTAAGACTCCTCGAGATTTTCCAAATGTAGCCTAAGATCAAGGAAACCATTCCTGTAAAAATGTAATTCAAAAACGGGTAAGCAGCTTTGCTTGGTGAGTAGATAGATATATAATTCCACATAAATTTCATGGATCAACCAATGGTATTATGAGCAATGAATGCTCTTTCGTGTCGTATGCACAGATCCCAAAGTTTATAATGGCAGTTCAATATTAACGAACAGAGATGTTCAACTGGGCCAAAATTATATTTTACCAAGGGATGTACGGTCCCCTACAAGAGCGACTTGCATTTGTAAGTCCTCAGTCACGGTCACACAGGAGTTTCGAGATATCATGAAATTAATCATGTACAAATGATTCAGTTTCAATAAAAAGCAATCTACCATGTAATTAAACATGTCAAGTACGAGGGTGCATCAAATAACAATAAAATCACATAGAGTATGTAGGTCCGAAAAGGTTTCCCTAGTGTATTGTTCTAAGCTGTAGGAGGGGGGGGGGGTTGAATACAACTAATTAAATTCAACACTCTTTTCTCAATGTTTGTGTATATTATCAACAAGTGTTAATTACAAACAAGCTTGACATCGGAAAGGTTCAAGCTGAGATGATAGATACATCAGATGTTTAACTAGTCTAGGACACACTCAGACTAGATACAATGAAGACACTCACTAAGATGAACTCACTGTTTACAAGACAGATGGATAGCTTGAATAGGAACAGCTTGGACACACGTTACTGTTTATTCAAGTAGACTTGCATGCATGGAAAAACACACTTCTATGCACAATCTGAAGGAGTTAGCATGTCTAAAGGAAAATGAGCTGTTTAAGACCAACCTTGTGTAATTCTGATGCACTCTGGAAACACTTTTTCTTTGTAAGGGAATCTACAAAAAATACCCCCAGCTCAGGTTCTTCAATCACCTGATCCTCCTCATGTTCCACTCCCTTCAGCAGGCTGTGATCTACTCCTTTGATTTCCACTGCTACATCACCTTGGTCAATCATTATCAGGAGCTCTTCCAGCTCTGTATCCTTTCTCCTTCTCTTGGCCTTTATCTTGGGGGTAACCACTTAGGTACCATTGATTTGTTCTTCTGTGATCAGGCCAAGATCCTTCACTCTTTCCTTTAACTTTTTGACATATGCCCTGATAGTCTTAGCAGTTTCATACTTAGACTGGCTCAGGACAACTTCCAATTCTGCGCATTCTCATAATCCCATTTGTGCAACGTCAGTGTGTTCATATGCTTCCAGTTCTGGACGTTCAGCACCCATTCTGGTTATCTGTAACTTCTACTGTTTGCCTTTTCTTGAAATGGGAACAACTTTGAAAATTGGTTCCCTGGAAACTCTTCTGTTTGCAACATCAATGAACTTTTTCCTTGCTAAGTTGTCAAAGTGAATCTGGGCTCTTGCAGAGGAGGATGCTTGCTTAGTCTTGGTCATAGAGACGTGAGCACCCTGTTCCTTTTCACCTTCATTCTCAGTCACTGACTCTCTAGCAGCTCTAGCAATTTCCTTTGGACATTCAGAGAAGACATTTTAATTTTACTTGCCTCCTTGAATGCAAAGGTCCTTGCAGCTTTTGCAGAGGCTTCTTCTTTCTTTAGTTTTTCAAGGTCTTGGAGCTGTTCTTCTTTGTATTCATAACAAGTCTCCATTGAGACACCCATTTCTTTTTCTCTGGCCTTGTCAAACTTTAGCTGAGCAACTTTAAGATAGTCAGGGTCTACAGATGCTTTCTTCTTTCCTTTAGCTGTTGTAGTTGGAACAGATTCAGGTTCCTCTTCCTCTTCTTCTTCTTCCAGTATCAGATGTCTGCTTCTGCTTGGCCTGTCCCCAGGAATGGATTCCTCCCCCTTAGATTGTGCAGGGTTTGGAGATCCAGCCTGAGTAGGCTGAGCAGCTTCAGTTTGATGGGAGACATCCTCAATGGGACCTGTAGGACCTGTTTGTGATGCACCTGCTGCTTCACCAATAGATACTAATTTCTCCTTAGAAGGAGAAGAAGATTTCTCCCTATTAGACTTGGTCTTTCAGACAGATTACTTCTCCCCCTCTGAAGGAGATGGCACATAGCCTTCAACATGTGATCTGTCTAGAGAAACGAATTCAACAGGCATAGCAACAGTTTTGGCAGCAGGTTAATGGCCAACCAGGCTATGCACTAAAAAAGCCAGGTTGTCCTTAACCTCTGCAAGCTGGGTAAGGCAGATCTTAAGGGAGACAGTTTAGGAACCAGTAATAGAGGACAGCTTAGAGAGGGTTTCTCTGTCAGAAGCTGTGAACAACAAACTTTGAAGCTGTGCAAGATGTAGTTCAGGAGAGTCTTGCACATCATCAAGGTTTGATGACAAAGAATTGGACAGAGAGACTATGAGAGTGTTTAAGCTGGCCAATGTATAAGGAAGGGTAGTGGTGCAAGTGTTTAGGAGAGTGGAAAGCTGTTGGGAGATAGCTGCCATGGAGGACACAGAGTCCTGTTGAGTGGAAAGGATAGTGAAGAGGGTAGTGGAAATTGTTTGCAGCTGTGCAATGAGTGCAAGCAGCTGTGAGGATTGATCAGCTTGAGGAGGACGAGTTGGGAAGGGCTTCTTGAACGAATCAAAGAATACTTTAAGCTACGCAGACACAGAGTCTGATATGATGGATGGTAGGGAGGTCATGGAGTTTTCCAAAGAACCAACTTTGTTGGTTAGCAATGATAGCTGATCCTTCAAAGGAAGATCTTTGGGGGATGGGGGAGTATGGGTGGATTGTTTGGATTGTGTGGATGGTAAAGAATGAGAATGGGATGAAGATGAGGCAGGAGTTTGAGGATGTGTGGGGGAAGGTAGGGATACTTTGGAGAGAAGTTTCATAGCCTGGGCATAGGTGAGACGGCCCAACTTGGAAGGGTCATTGGATCCTTCAGTAGTGGCTATGTATGCTTCATCAGGAAAAGGGGTAGGAGATGGTAGCCTTTCAGATGCTGCTTGTGTGGCAACACCTTCATCAAGACCTTGGGTGGTTCCCTCAGCAGTGCCTTGGTTTACAGACACCTCTTCATGGGGAGATGGGATGTGCATTTCAACATCAGCAGTGGTGAAACCTGCTGATGGAATTTGCATATGAGGTGCAACCTCACTAGAGGGATGATCTGTTCCCTGTGGTTCATCAGCTTGGGAAGATGGTCCTTGAACAACTGTTGGGTATACTGGCAGCTGCATCACTAGGAGCAGAAGTTTGAGATTGATCAGCTGGATGGTGTATTCCAGCAGTTTGGCACCACGTGCAGATTCAGGTTGTATTAGAGAAGTATGAGGTGGAGACTGTGTGGACTCAGTGTGGAGTGGACTGAACTCTTGTCTTTCAATATCCTCAGCCTGTTGGGAGGCTAGGATAGCAGATGTGGTAGTCTCCATGTGTACAATTGGTTCCTGTTGGGAGGAACCAGAGGGTCTAGGCTAACTCTGGGTGGACTCAGGTTGGAGTAAAGCCTGCTCCAAAGATGCTGGACCTTCTCCCAAAATAGGAGAGGCAGCATGGGTTGCTTCTTTTTCGATTGACACCTGTTGAGAGGAGTCAGAGGGGCTAGTTTGGGTAGGTGGTTTCTTCCTATGTAATGCTTTTCTCCTTGAGTATTGTGACATTGTGGGGGATTGACGAAAAGTAGCAGGGAGTTGGGTTTGGAATGGTAGTGAGACTAGGTCAGAAACAGGGGGGTTAACCTGTTCCATAGTCTCAGGTGCCACAAAGGCCACAGGTTCAACAGATGAACCAGGGTGAGAAGTTTGCCCCCCCCCCTAGCCACAGATGCTGATGGGGCAGACTTTGACTCAGCTGTTTTAGCCTTCTTGCGGACAGTCTCAGCTTGGGTGGATTCCAGGACCCTTTTGACAACTTTGGGCCTGGATTTGGATTTTCCTATGGGAGCAATCACTGGATCCACCCTCAAAGCAGAGGGTCCTTCCACCATGCCAAGTAACCTTCGCATTGGTGTAGAGAGAGGAGGTTCATTGGGAAGAATAGGAGTGTAGAAAACTCTATTCCCAATTACGGGGAATGCAACAGTAAGTAATAGGGGCTGAGAGTTGTATAGATGATCACCATAAACATGCTTGAATATGAGGCTCAGAAACCTCAGATATCTGACAGCAGCTGCGCGTGTTTCCTGCAGTACCGGGTTCCTCAAATTCATAAAAATCTAACGAGCCATGTTCAGTGTAGTCCCATCCACAAGCTGTAGGACTATTGGGATTTCATCATGGCTAAGCTGGTCAAGAGAACCAACTTTTCTACTGAAGCATATCACCACAGAGGCAAATAGAAAGCTGTAGGTCGGTGATAGATCCCTTCTGAACAGAGTGGCTCCAACCTTGGGTTATGCTACACCATAGAAACGTAGCAGATTTCCCATCTGACCATTCTCAGGCTGTGGCTGGTCATATGTTTCAGCAACAGGAAGATGAAGGACTTCCCTGAGAAGAGCAGTGGTTATCTCAATTGTCTGAATCCCATTGAGGATGATTCCCGTGATGGTTTTGGTTGATGGATTATAGGCACAGGAGTACCAAAATTCATACACCATCTCCTGGTAAAGGACACTAGGAGAGGCAGTCATAGCATAATGCAGGGGATGATCTTGCAGAAACTCCACCATGCTTTCATAACCCTTCCCCACGTTATTTTTGGGAATGGTTAGATTTGCAATGTAGTTTGTGGGTTTCAGGGTTAGCATCGTGGTAACAGAGGGGTGTTTCTCAACATCCTTACCAACGAATACTGGAAGCAAAGTGTTGTTTTGGTGAACCATTTTTGGAGTAGTGGAAATACGAATACTGGACACTTAGTCGATTTAGGGTTCTTTTGGTAGTTATGGTAGTACTAGAGGAAGAAGAAGATTAAACAGTAGAGGGGGTATTTATAGGATTCGAATGTGAGTGGGTAGGAGAGAGAAATGTTTGGGCGGTTGATTTGAAATGTTCTTTAACGGAAAACAGAACGGTTGTCCATGTCAGAACGGTTGTCAAACCATTTGACCCTTTTTAGTCACTAACACACGTTAGCACACATTGTCCATAGGTAATTAAGTTAAAAAAGTTAAGTAACTTAATTATGAAGAAAGGTAATTAAAGCTAATGTTCAAAGCTGTTGTTCAAACCTGTGATGAGCAGGTTTCATCACAAGCTATTCACGCCTCAAGTTGTTCATTCAACCAGTGCAACTATATAAGAACAGGTTATGTTCAATAGCTTGAACAGGTTACAAGACAATGTCTTGTATGACAGATTGAGAGAGTCAGCAGGTTGGAGATTTGATCAACAGAACAGGTTTGAAATGAAAATTGATGTTATCAAACCTGTTATACTCCCAAGCTATCCAAGCTTTCAGAAATTGGCTAAGTGTAGAACATGCATAGCCTGTTATGTCTAAACTGTTCTGAGAAACATGAGTAGTTTGAGACATATAATGCCTTAGAGGTTTAAGGACACTTAGTCACTTTAGTTTAACATGCCCAGCTTGCTTACAAGATAATTAAACATGTTTTCATCAAGAGGCTTGCTGAAAATGTCTGCAAGCTCTTCAGCTGTAGACATAAAACTTACCTCCACATTACCTTTCTGCATGCGATCCTTGATGAAATGATGTCTGACTTCTATATGCTATGTTGTAGAATGAAATACTAGATTGTTGGAGATAGCTATGACACTTGTATTATCACACAGAATAGGAGTCTTCCTATATACAAGCCCATAGTCTTCAAGCTGATGTTGCATCCATAGAATCTGCCCACAGCAGCTTCCAGCAACAATACACCTAGCTTCAGCAGTAGAAGTAGAAACTGAGTTCTGCTTCTTGCTACACCAACTGATCAACTGACCACCAAGGAGTTGACATCCACCTGTTGTTCTTTTCGTGTCTAGCCTGCAGCCTACAAAATCAGAATCTGAATATCTTGTTAGCTCAAGACTTTAGTCTTTGGGATACCAAAGACCTAAACCTGGTGTACCTGGTATCTGAAAAATTCTTTTTACAGCAGCTAGATGTGATTCCTTAGGATTAGGTTGAAACCTAGCACATAAACAGGTAGCAAACATAATATTTGGCCTACTAGTAGTTAAATATAGCGAGCTACTAATCATGCCTCTGTAAGCTGTTACTGAAACTGCTTTGCCACTGGCATCAGCATCCAACTTTACATTGGTTCCCATTGGGGTTTTGATAGAGGAACTTTGATCAAATTTAAACTTTTTCAAATGATCTAAAGTGTACTTTCTTTGATTTATGAAAATTCCATTTGAGGTTTGTTTAACTGTAATCCTAGAAAGAAAGTAAGGTCACCCATCATACTCATTTCATATTTTGATTTCATGAGTAGTGAAAAATTCTTGCATAACTACTCATTAGTAGAACGAAATATTATGTCATCCACATAAATTTGAACAAGCATAATATCAGACTTCACATTCTTTATGAACAATCTTGTATCCACTTTACCTCTGGAATAACCATTGCTCATATGGAAATCAGTTAGAGTGTCATACCAGGCTCTAGGGGCTTGTTTTAGACCATAGAGGGCTTTGTCCAACTTATAGACAAAACCTGTGTGATGTTCATTTTCAAAACCTGGAGGCTGCTTGACATATACTTCTTCTTGCAGCTTGCCATTCAAAAGTGCACTCTTCACATCCATTTGAAATTCCTTCATGCTCTTATGGGCATCATAGGCTAGAAACAAGCGAATTGCCTCTAACCTGGCCACTGGAGCAAATGTTTCATCATAGTCAATGTCCTCTTCCTATCTATAGCCTTGAGCAACCAGTCTTGTCTTATTTCTAATGACATGAACTTGCTTATCCATTTTGTTCCTAAAGACCCATTTAGTGCCAATTATTGTTTTACCTTTGGGAGCAGGGACCAACATCCATACTTTGTTTCTCTTAAATTGATTGAGCTCTTCTTGCATGTCAGTGATCCAATTGGCATCTTTTAGTGCTTCATCCACTTTCTTACGCTCCATCAGGGACATAAAGCTAGAAAACATACAATAGTTTCCTAAGCTGTCCAACCTTGTTTGTATCCCTTTGTTGATGTCACCAATTATTTGATCATTGAGGTGACACCTGATCCACTTAGGATCATGCCTTAATGAAGATTCTCCTGCATCATTTTCATTTTCAACAGGTGCTGTTGAACGACTTTCAAGATTTTTAGACACACTGTTATCTTGAGTCTGTTCATCAGTTGAACATGACTCTGCATTATTGAACATATCAGCAGAAGATCCAGGGAAATCAGCATTGAGAGGTTCAGGACATGGTGTATCAACTATGTCAGTACACTTATTCACACAGGGTGTATCAACATAGTCATCATCATGTCCATCATGATTAACAGGTTCCACTCTAGATGTAGTGGAAGCTTTTGAGTCCTTTTCTTCATTGATGGAATACATGAGATCATCAAAGCTGAACTTTCTTGAAACTGATTCAGGAACAGCTTTGGTGGAAGCATTCTAGACTCTTCAAAGGTAACATTGATACATTCATCTATCACCTATCTTTCGTTGTTGTATACTCTGTAGGCTTTAGAGATAGCAGAATATCCAACAAACACACCTTCATCAGCTTTAGGTTCAAAATTTGCCAACTTGTCCCTCTGATTCAGAATGAAGTCGGGACATCCAAACACATGGAAATAGCTAATATTTGGCCTTCTCCCTTTGATAAACACATAGAGAGTCTAGTTGAAACTTTTCACCACCAATGATCTGTTTTGGGTGAAGCAGGCAGTGTTGACAGCTTCAGCCCAGATTGATGAAGGTAAACCTGATACACACAGCATGGTTCTAGCAGCTTCAATGAGAGTTCTGTTTCTCCTTTCAGCAACTCTGTTTTGTTGTGGAGTTCTTACTGCTGAAAAGTTTTGTGAGATCCCTTTTTCTTCACAGAAGTCTTCAATAGTACTGTTTCTGAATTCAGGTGCATGATCATTTCTAAGCTGCTTAACTTGAGCAGAGTTCAGCATCCCCATCTGTTTTATAAACCCAATGATTTCTCTAGTAGCCTCTACTTTGTCCTTCAGGAAGATAACCCATGTAAACCTGGAGAACTCATCAACCATTACTAGAGTGTATCTTCTACCTCCTAGACTTGGGACACTAACTGGTCCAAACAAGTCCATATGGATTAAGAAGAGAGGAGTATCAATGGAGAAATTATGCTTCGATTTAAAAGATGTTTTTCTCTGCTTGCCTTTCTCACAAGCTGTGCAGAGTGTATCCTTAACAAAGCTTATAGAAGGCAAACCTGTTACCTACTCTTTATTACAGAGTCTGTTGATATTCTTGAAGTTCAGGTGTGATAGCCTTTTGGGCCATAACCAGTTTAGGTCTGCATTGCTTCTGGAGATAAAGCAGGTTTCAGTTGTAGGATCAACAGATTTAATGTCCACAACATATACACCTTTCTTCCTTTGTGCACACAGCACAACTTTGCCTTGGCAATCCAATATGTAACCCATGTGCTCATCAAAGTTAACCTTGTAACCAGCATCACACAGTTGACTTATGCTTACAAGATTGTGTTTCAGCCTAGACACATAGGCTACTCCTTTGAATACCGCAGCACCAGCTTGAAGAGTTCCATATCCTTTTGTGGATCCATGTATATTTTCACCAAAGGTGACTTTTGGCCCTTTTCCAGGCTTGAGATCACTCAGCAGATCCTTGCAACATTGGTTGAAGGACAAGTAATATCAACACTAATATTTCCTATTTGGATTGTATCAGCTTGAATACTATCCTCATTGACCCTATTACTTCCAACACTGCTAGTTTTTGCAATGTTGGAACTAGCAGAGTCAATAGGCCTCATGTCCTCAGTTTCAGGATAGTCTTCGGCAATATGTGTCTTCTTCCCACGTTTATAGCATTTTCTCTTTTTGGCCTTTTTGGATGAAGTACTTCCAGAAACACATTCTGAAGCATTTTTGTTGGGCTTCTCAGCAGGTTTAGCAAATTTATTACTATTTTTAGAAGACTGAACACTTTGAGTGAAAGACGCAATGGCAATAGCTTTACCTGTATCCTCATTCCTCTTTTTAGGAGGACAGATATCAAATACTTAGCCATGTAGCCATTGTCAGCTTAGCCATGGCCATTAGATACATGTCTCAGCCGTAAGTCCCTTTTGTTTGTTAGAAGCCACTGAGTCTTCCAACTTCCTCAGCTTAGCCATGGCCATTGGATACTTAGCCATGTAGCCATCGTCCCTGTTTGTCTTGAATGGTTTGGATGATGATCCAACAGCTTTAGACACATAGTCAGCAGCTATACGGCCTGTTGTGCCACATTTAAAGCACTCAGCCTTGGTTTTATCAAATGCATTCTTTTTTATGGCACCTGATTTCTTCTGCAGCATTCTTCCACTAAACCTCTTCTTGTTGAACATTCTGACAAGCATTGCAATCATTTGCTCATCATCTAATTCAACAAGATCTTCACAGTCTTTCTCCTCAGACATTTCTTCCCTTTCATCGTCAACCTGTTGATCAGGTTGTGTGAACACGTCATACACATGACCAGCAGGTTGTCTCACGCTAGCCACTAGGGCAGCACCTCTTTTAGACATTTCCAAGGCATTTCTTTTCTGTTGCCTAGACTATTCATCATTTAGAAAGGATCCATACAGATTTACAAGATCCATAGCTTTGATGGTGCCTGAATTTCTAAGGATAGTAGAAAAATAATTCCATTCTTTAGGCAGAATGTCCAAGAATTTGTTTACCAGAGTTAGGATGTCCTTGGTGATCCCAACAGCTTTGAGATCATTGATTAGAGCAGTGAACCTGGTATAGGTTTCTGTGAGAGACTCCTTTGGCTTTGCAAAGAAGAGTTCATACTGTCTTACAAGATTGTTGATCCTGTTATCCAGTCTGATAGTGGGACCATCATAGATGGTACACAATGTATCCCACATCTCCTTTGCAGTCTTCATTTTCTCAACCTGTTTGAACACATCATCATGAAGAGAAATGACCAGGTTGTTCCTGGCTTTTGCACCAAGAGCAACCATCCTTTTGTCTTCATCAGACCATTGAGCTTTGGCCTTTTCAAAGATTCTGATCTCAGGGGCAGCTCCTTCAACAACAGGATTGATAGGAGTAACAGAGGTTGGCACATAGGGACCCTCCATTACTATCTCTGGAAGTTGTACATCCAGATTCTCTAAGTAGAGCATCATTCTACACTTCCAACCAGAGAAGTTTTTATGATTGAACATGGAGGCTTGGCCATAGAACCATTGTCATACTAAGAGGAGGAACTGGCAGCACTGTTGTCCATGGGAACGTAGGGAGAATGAGAGATTTAGAGTTGACACACACTCTATCTGCTCTGATACCAGTTGTAGGTCCCAAAAGGATTCCCTAGTGTATTGTTCTAAGCTGTAGAGGGGTGTGAATACAACTAATTAAATTCAACACTCTTTCCCCAATGTTTGTGCATATTATCATCAAGTGTTAAATTACAAAACAAGCTTGACTGCGGAATGGTCCAACCTGAGATGACAGATACAGCAGATGTTTAACTAGTCTAGGACACACTCAGACTAGATACAATGAAGACACTCACTAAGATGAACTCACTATTTACAAGACACAGATGGATAGCTTGAATAGGAACAGCTTGGACACACGTTACTGTTTTATTCAAGCAGACTTACATGCATGGAAAAAAAACACTTCTATGCACGATCTGAATTTTTCACTCTTAGTTTTCTCACAATCTTTAGAAGCTTCCTTTTATACTCTCACTGAGAATCTCAGTGAACCTTCTTCATTGGACGATGAGATAGTGGGATGTCTTTCGAAAAAGACAAAACAACTTTTCTGCACATTCTGATAAAGCGGACTTGTCTTCATGCGGCAGAATCTTTGTTTTTTTCTTTTTATCTCTGTTGAAGATGGCTTTAACTAAAAGAGGAATGTCAACTTTGAATCTTTCTTCTTTTGTTAAGGCCATTTTGGTATAAGAAATGGTCTGTCACCCATTTCAAATATCCACTTTGTCTTCATGTAACAGAACAGCGTAGGCAGCTTTTGCATCTTCTGTTTTCCACTTTGTCTTCGACATTGTAAACTGATCTTGTAGTCCAAAACAATACATGAGGACTTTGAAACATATTTCATAAAGTGTTTAGCCTATTCACAAAGAACAGGTTCTGTTCACAAAGAACAGAACACTTAGAATTTGTCCAAGCTGCTTTGCAGAATAGAGAAGCGTAGACAGTTTATCTCCAGCCTATTCAACAGAATGAACAGCTTGGGCAATCTGCCTTAGTTTCAACAAATGCAACAGGGTGAACAGCTTTGACTTATATTGCAAATCACTTTTTAGGTTTCAATAAGGCATTAACAGGCCTTAAATTATACCTTTAAGTGCATCAAACAGGTTTGATTAAGAATCTCCCACTAAGATGTAGAGCAGGTTTGACTGAGGCCTTTTTGTGCCTAACAGAGTGCCATACAAAAAGCAACTAGAACATTCCATTCAATGTAACCCATGTATGTATGCAATCAACACAAATTTAACAATTAATATCTATTACTTGCTATGATTTTCTTAGCAAGGATGCCCTGGAAATATCCACAGGGTCTTACATAACACAAATCTTTATATAAGTGCATGTTAATTATCACCAAAATGAACTTGTTATATCAGAGTATACATATACCAATATCATTATTTGTACTTTATATAAGTTTTTCATAAAAACTTAACTTTAAATTTCATTTTAAATGACCCAAAGTTCGGACCACATCCGAAGTTTGCATTGACCAGAACTTTGATGGCCCAAAGTTCCATCCTTAGAAGTTTTTCAGCTTCATCATCTCAGACAGATCACCCGAAGTTCGGATGTCCATTTGGACCCGATGTTCGGTTGTCCTATTAACCGAATTTTAGTTTCTTAACTTAGAAAGTTTCAATTCAAATTATCACACGAAGTTCAAATGACCCGAACTCCGGGCATGAACCGAAGTTCGTATGACTTGTTCATCAGACCCGAAGTTATTGATTGATCCAAAGTTCCAACACCCGAAGTTATTTAGTGATCCGACCTTTAAGTTCCTGATTTTGATTTTTAAGCAATTTATTAAACTTCATTTTAATCATACTTTTCTTTCTTAAACTCGTTTAATAATTTGTCCAAAGTTTATAACATTCTTCTTCCCATATCAAGATTCTATACACTAAAGTTCACCATTAACCCATTAAAATACTTGGTAAACATTTATGGCACATCTATTGTCATTTCTTGAACCAATTATAACAAGTTTATAATCTTTTATCCAACACCTTAAAATTTCAAGATATGTAGGTTAAATCAGCTTATCATCATGAATCATCCTAAAATTTTTATCACCATCTATTTTATGTAGAATATATTTATAACAGAACTATTTAGCTTGATCCATTAATCTTTCATTTATACCGACCATTTTAAACACATAGAACACCATTCAAACCCAATTTTCGAGACCAATATGCAAGCTGTCCATTTTTTTGGCTTTTCATATTAAAGACCACTAAAACATCAAGAAACTAACCTAAAATTAATTTCCAATTCATCATCCAGATGGTTTTCAAGGTTTCTTGGTCGATTTTTGCCTCTAAACACTGAAATATCAAATAATGGGATGTTACACCTTCTCATCATCTTCATCACTCTGTTTCCTTCAAAGAAGAAGCCGATCTCATGTCATCTCTCTACACATAGACTTCTTTCTAACCGTTTATGTTTGTTTCTTGACGAATCATTGCGATTCAATTTGGATAGTGTTCATTAGTTGACCAGCTACAAGCATTGAAGACTTGTACAAGGTAATTTTATGTTTAAACACATCAATTTAAAGTGTGTGTGTGCTGTGTTGTGGGTGTGTGCTACGGCTGTCATGGAAACCGAGTGTGAATGCAAATTAAACTCCAAAATTGATCAATTGTGTTGCATAAAAATTCATCTAAATCATTTGTGTGTTGTTATGTGACATTTAATTGAGCTTTGAGGCCTTAAAAGAGCTGAATCGAAGCCATGAGAGAACTCTAAGATTTATGAAAATAAAGGTCTGAGACTTAAGAGTCTGAGACTTTTATTCTGAGACTTTTTCTCAGAAACTTTTTCCTTACAGACTTTTCCTCCGACACTTTTTCTCAGAAACTTTTCGTCTGAGACTTTCCTTTGAGACTTTTTTTTTGAGACTTTTCCTCTGAGACTTATAAGCTCTGTGAATTTCCACCCACATGAAGTCCGAGACATTCAATCTTCTGATGTCGTGACTTAATTCCCTCTTAGCAAGAATCTGAAACTCTGGCAGTTCTCAACCCTTTTTGCGTGGATTGTGCAGTCCAAAAATGAAACAACTTTCATGGTTGTTTTAGTGCTGCAACTCTCTAATTTTGTGTGGATTGTGCAGTCCAAAAATGAAACACTCTTTTTTTAGCCTTAACCATGTTTCCTTGATCGTACACATTTCTACTTTCAACTAATCATCAAATGGGATCATAAAACATTAATTTGGAATGGAAATATAATCTTGGACAACAGCCTTTTTATGGGTTTTGGGTGTTACAAATGCACCTTTTAGCCTAAGTTCAACCATCATAAGGACTCCTAAAGTTGCATATTAATCCCTAACCATCTAGCATAAATTCTACACACCTTTAGCTATTAGTTGCAACACCAATATTAGATTTCATTTGACATAAAAAGATGACCTATGGGCTGTGATATTTTGGATAGAAACAACAAGCTACAAACATTCACATAAAGGCGTAAAAATTCATGCCTTAGAATTGGCCAAAAGCCTTGGTCCTTAGCCCATGTCTTATGGCCTTTGGCTGAGACATTTAGACCATAATAGTGTATCATCTATGTGTAATATGGAGATTATAAACCTCCGAAAATGGGCTAAGGTAATGGAGGCATGCAAACGTTTCCTCGGGCTAGACGGAGATTGGCCCTCGAGTGAAAAGGCAGAAGGGAGCTTGACTGCAAGACCCACCCAAAGGGCAATGACATATTGCTTTAGTCTATGGCCTAATATCCTTGGCCTTTTACCTTGGTTACTTTGGTCTTTGGCATTGCCCTAAAGGCATAATGTGTCCTAATAATTTCAATGAGAGATGAGTTAAAGATTGTGTTGATGATTAAAAGAAGCATTTGAATAATCATGTATGCTTGTGTCTCATATAAGTGAGCCTTAAGGCCTGAAATTATGCAAGTGGAACATGAGTTAAAACAAGCCACAGAATGATCATGTATGCTTAAACCAACCATAAGGAGTTAATATTACATATATGACGTGTATGATCATTCATGGACACATGAATCCTAAGAAATGCATTAGAAGCCGTTAGAGACACAAGTGACTGGGAAACACCTAATTGAACACAATGACAACAATGTGGCTCAATTATGAGTTAATACGATCAGTGACGTAAAGACCCATCATTAATTGTGATGATGACATGATAAACAGGTTATACAAAGACACAGAAAAGACAAAATCAGAAACTAAAAAGCCAAGGTGAGTTATATATTTACATGTTACACATATTGCATTTTGTAGAGACATATTGCTTTATCTTACGCCTTTAAAATTCTATTCTAAAGCTACAATGTAAAGCTGTGCACGCCATGGTATGGTGTTGCCCTGTGGATCTTGATATCAATTGTTATAAGATATTATTGATTGCCTTTTATGATGATGCTTCATTGTATTGCTATCGTACATTGCCTTCTTTAACTTGAGCCTGTTTTGCCTGATTAACTACCTTCCACATGTTCAAATGAACTTGTGATGTTAGCTAATTCAATTTCACCCTCGTAGTGTATACTAGTTCATGGCTGATCCACATTAGTGTGTGCCTAGTTGACATCATCCTTATTTCATTATATTATGTCTCATAGCCTATGTAGGTGGCGGTTGTTGCTTTATTTTCACACGTTGTCCGGTACAAGAAAATCTGCGCATCTGCCATGCATGTTAACTGTAATATCTATAATTTTACAAAGCAAAAGCTTACTGCTGTTGTTCATCTCTCTTTACAAAAAAAAAAAAAAAAGCAGATGCAAGGGACCAAGTAAAAAAGAACCTAAGTAACCAAGATTGGTGGCTCTTGAAGAGAAACCAGACTACCATTCAGACTATATTATAGGTAATACTTAAAGACAGACTCTAAGGGATAGGTGGGTAGTTTGAATTGGATTTTAATGACACACAATATAATAGATTTGTCTAGTGCTGGTTATATTGTAATGACCCTTTGTAATGACTCCCTTTTAACCCTGTTCTCTATTTATACTTATCTTTATCTAATCTTGTCCTAGTTTTACGATTGATACTACATTGCCAACTGGGACCTAATGGTAAGATTCTAGACCCAAATTTAGGGTCTTACACCCTGGTTTCAAAGCATTAGTTTGAGTGAACCACGTATCATATGATACTTGATCTCAAACTTAAGCAATCCTAAATGTGTTAATCATTATAGGTGACTTGACCTGAGATAAGTCTGAAGATTATTAAGACGAGGAAAAAGTGCACCTAGTGCTAAGCTTATGAGCTATATATGTTTCACCTGTTCTATATTTCAGTAATAATATATGGAGCTGGAGGACTCCCTGAAAACATGACTCCCCAACAAATATTCGAGATTATGCAACAACTAATGAATCAATATGACGAAAGAACAACTAAATTAATCGAAGAACATTTTCAAGCTCGTGGCGAGGCTGAAGCTAAATGAAAAGCTGACAAGAAAAGAAAAATAAAGGGTAAACAATAGGCCCAGACTTCTGATTCTGATACCCTAACAGAAAAGCCCAAAGGCTGTAAATTTTAAGATTTCAAAGCTAGTGGTGCAATGAACTTCGATGGCACTGTTAACCCGATCCAGGCATTGGAATGGTTTATCCATACTGAAGAAATCTTCATTATTTCTGAATGCCTCGACAACAAATGTGTGAAGTACGCCACTGCTCTATTCATCAGTGGGGCCCGTGCCTGGTGGAAGACCCAACAGATCATCTATCATGATCGTGGGAATGGACTTGCTAGTGAATAATTACGTTAACATCATGTGCAGTCGATATATGGTCTGAATCAAATCACCAGACGGGCGTATACTTCAAATTAATGATGACAGATTTAAAGGTCCGCACAATTTTATCTCGATAGAGAAAGCTCGTAGACATATCTATAATTTACATGAATCTTATCTGTGTTATGTTGCTTTTGACTCTCCCTCCGAATCCCAAAAGATATATTTATTTGATGTTCCTGTCGTCTGTGAATTCCCAAACGTATTTCCTGATGACATCCCAAGAATTCCACCTCAACGCCAAGTTGAATTTTGTATTGAGTTGATTCCTAGTGCTGCTTCTATAGCCCGAGCTCAATATAGACTTGCAACTGTAGAAATGCAGGAAATGTCTAGACAATTACAAGAGTTATCGGCAAAAGGCTTCAATTGAACAAGTTCATCTCCCTAGGGTGCACCGGTTCTGTTTGTGAAAAAGAAAGATGGAACCTTTCGTATGTGCATTGAATACAGAGAGTTGAACAAAGTCACGATCAAGACTAAGTACCCTCTTACTAGAATAGACGATCTCTTTGATCAACTTTAAGGAGCCTGCTACTTCTCAAAGATTAATCTTTGTTCAGGGTATCACCAACTGAAGGTGAGAGAAGAAGATGTTTATAAGAAAGCAATCTGGACGAGATACAAACATCACTTGTTCCAAGTAATTCCGTTCAGTCTGACAAATGCACCTGCCGCGTTCATGGACCTCATGAACCTAGTGTGTAGACCGATGCTTGATAAATCAGTTATCGTTTTCATTAACGATATTCTGATATATTCAAAGACATAAGTTGATCATGATGTTCAACTTCGAGAATTGCTAGAGTTATTACGAAAAGATCAACCCTTCGAAAAATTCTCTAAATGTGATTTGGCTCCAACAAGAATCTATAAGCTATTCGACTGATTCATGCAAGAAAAGAATGAGAATGTTTGAACTCAATCAAAGTAAAAAACAAGTGCATTCACTTTTTTCTTAGAATATTCAGATTGTAAAAGTGTCAAAAGTTTAAATAACCCTAGGTCAAACTTGCTTTTTATACCTAGGAATACTTTGAGGGGTTTACACAACATACCCCTCAACCTTCTATCTAAAAAAAAAAAGATTACATGGAATTAAAAGACAATTACATGGAAATAAATATAAATACAGATTATAGTTCTCCCCCTTTTCAATCACAACGGAAGATGGTAAACTCTTTAATCAGACACTCTCAGACCAAGGATGACATCGAACCTTCTAGTTACCTGGCGCATGTGGAATCTTTCATTTATCAGCTCTATTACGTCTCGGATATCTTGAATCTCCTGAGGCTTCTTCTTGAAATCTACAAAGTTTAGGGTGTCATCTGTAGTCTCGCATTCAGTTCTGCTGTTATTAATCGAAGAGTGCCATCAGAGTAGCAAGAAAGTTTCTCGAACCGCAAGAACCATTTTTGTCCTCTTTTGTTCAAAAAGATCACTCCTTGCTCAGGTCTCTTGAATACTTGGTACATTTTTGACGATCGATCTCATAGAAAGTCTGATCTAGCGCTTTGAGGCTAACTTTAACAAAATAGCACTCTATAGCTAGCTGGAAGTCTTTTAAGCAATTAATTGTTGAATGTTGTCTCATGCTACGGGTGAGGGCTGTCAGAGCCTGACATAACTCAATCTCCATTTGAATTTATTCTTTAACTTGTTGTGCATTGTTTCAATGTCATCAGTGGTCATGAAGTCAAAATCGCGCTCATGGACAAGTTGAGATGTGTCATCTTCTCTTCTGATTTCCAATGAAGGCGTGAAGAGGTGGGCCCTCTTGTACATGGAGATGGAGACAACCTTCACAATCATTGACTTTGACCAATAATGTGACTTTGGACTAGTATCCCACAACGTCATTTGGTTATATTCGGCCTGCTCTGCTCTCGATACATTGCTTAAGTCCTTGAGCAGCCCTCTACTGTATTTCCATGGATTCTTCATGAATATGTCTTTGAATTAAAGTTCCAGATAGGGCTCAAGAAAGTCTTCATATTTCATCTTCATAACGTATTCTTTGAGCCTTTGAACCGGAGGTTCTTCGACCTCTTCTACGGGGATCTCCAGGAGTTTATAGACTCGACCCCGGTGGTCGAGTCTCAGCTTCTCTCGTTTCATGGGAGGCAGGGAGTGTACCTTACACTTGGAGAACCTGTCTACCCAGTCGAGGTCCCCTTTTTGAAATATCACTGATGCCTCACCGGTAGTCTTTTGAAAGCAATCTACCGTGCTGGAACCTGGGGTTCGGTTGTTTTAGCTGGTTTTATAGTGTTACGATGGAGGTGGATATGTTCAGAGTGAGTTTTAGGTTAGGAAGACGGCTAGGCGCATTTTTTCTAAAGGTTATATCTTGTTGAGGCTCATGTAAAGGGGAGTTTAGGAAGTCAAATGAGGAGGAGGATTTTTGTGCTCGGGTTCTGGTTTGGGTTCTTGAATAAGTTCATCTTGGTCCATCTCTGATTCTGAATCAGAAAGAAGGACGACTTCGATTGTCTCTGAAGACGGTTCATACACAACCATTGCCCATGTCAAGTCTTCCTCCACTTGACCTCCCGGGCAGTTGAGAGTCGTTCCCCACTCTGTTCCCTTTCTGTTGCTCCCCTTACACCCAACACTTCCCCCTCATATTGAATTCATGGGTGCTTCTCCCCCTCAGAATGACCAAAATGCTACTGATCATCGTGTTTTCGTCTACGAGCTTCAGCCTGAGGGTGGCAGAGACTGGAAGTCTATAACTGCCGACTCCAGACGATCCATCCTTTTGTTGATGTCTGCCTCCACCCTTAAGATAAGCCGATGGATATTGTCGATCGACTGACTGAAGATCTCTGTCATCGTAGATATGAGTTCTTTCAGAGTATATATTTCAGCGGAGGCTTGAACTTTGTGAGACATTCTCCTTGATTAGTGATGTAATTGTTAACATCGGGATCAACAAACAACTCAGTAATTAAAATTTAATAACAACACATCCCAGCCCCAAACGTATATCCCTATACCAAATAGCTTCTAAGGTCACTGAGAATTGGAATGAAATGCCTAAGAAGAAGGTCCAACTAAACCTTTTCCTTTGCTAGAATACATTGAAAGTCAACGGGTAAGCTAATGCTTAGTTAGATAACAGATTAATCATTCAACAGATATTTCTTTATGAACTATTGTGGAAACGGGCAGTGCAAGCCCCATTACAAGTGAAAACCATGCAGTGCAAGCATGGGGTTTGGCAGTACAAAATGCTGATCGGGGATGTGCCGAACCTGACCAGGAAAGTGTATGGGATGATCAGTCCCTGACAGTGGCCTGCTGTCAGCCCCAGTCCAGGTCGCATTATATTTTGAAATAATCATCAAGCGGTGCACACATGAATTATAAGATGCACTTTCAAATGAACGCTGGCTACATGTTTGTCACATGTCAAGTATGAGTGTGCATCGTTACAATGAATCATATATGAGTGCCAATTGATGTATATCGAACAACAGGAACTTGCCATTGAAAAGAAAATGAATGCAAAGACAATAAATGTTTGAGTGATAAACTATTAGTCACAATGGTTTTACTCCATGTAATTTGGCTCTGAATCAATGTGTGTTAGACAACACCACAAAGGTCTTGTTATGTCATTGTAATAGTATATGAGTGTTACTTTCACCTCAAAAACTTAATTTCAGAAATTTGATTGTTTTGAACCAAAATTCGGACCACGTCTGAATTTCGGATGAACCCTAAATCCGGATGGACTGAAGTCCATCCTTACAAATTCTATTTGTAACCACATCCGAAATTCGGATGATCCGTGAGCCGAAATTCGGATGATCAACTGATGCGAAATTAGTGTTTTTGACATGATTTCTTCAAGTTTCCATCCGAGGTTCTCTGGATCCCAAATTCTGATATGACCCGGACTCGGATGGATCCGAAATTCGGATGATCCGAATTGTGTTCATCAGATCCGAATTTCATACTTATACATTTCTTATATTTTCCAAATTTCACCTTGGTCATTTATACATGGTTTATGACTGAAAACTATTGATATAAGCTTACAAATACTCTTTTAAGACCTTTTTAACATAAACCATAACATATAGTCCCTTTTGTCCATTTTTCTTCATTGTCGAAGAACACACACACTAAAACAAACAGTGATTTCCAAAATCGTATCCAGAACATGAATCAGAAGCTGAAATTTGGTACATAGTTTCTCTAATACTCGATTTGAACAAATCCATAAGAATCTATAACATGCAATAACATGCAATAAGTTTTTGAAGAAATCTTACCTCAAATTGAAGTTTGTAGCAGTTATAATTCCTTTCTATCAGCTTGAATCCAGATTTTTAGCGCTTAATTCCAAAGATTTAGTGTTCTTAAATTGTTGAAGCCGTGGGTTTTTAGTGAGAGAAGGAGAGACGAGTAGAGAGAGAAAGTGAGTTGCAAAAGTGAACAGTCAATTGCCCATTTCTCCATATTTATTGTAATTTTTCCATATTTGTGTATTACACACCTCAACTTTGAAATTTTCTTATTTTAATCTCTTTAATTGTCCGAATCGGTTTCTCATTGTTATGTTTGCTCAAAAAACTACGATGAGGATTTCTCCTCATTGTTTTTCATATTTAAATTTGTGAACGGATTTTACTTAAATCGAAATGACAATCCATTATCACATTAATTGAGTCTTAAATTTTAAATTACAAGTGCATTTAATATAGGGATGTTACAGTATGGGCTCCGCCACGCTTATACTTCGTCCGCGAAGTCATGCTGCGCTAAACAAACTTGGGTACTTAGTGATGCTTCCACTTAGCCAGTACCATTTTGACTTATTTGTTTTGCAGTTTCTAGACTTTGGTCTCAAGTATGCACTCCGGGTCTTCAATGAATCTTAGTCGTTCGTTAACCTTTATTTCTGAATGATCAGTCCATGGTTCCCTCTCGGGTGACAGACTTTTTTGTAAGTACCCCACGTGAAAGACTGGGATGAACTCATGACAGTTCCTCTGGTAAGTCCAAGTGATAGGACTGGTTCCCAACTCTTTCAATTATGCGAAAAGGTCTTATAAATTGAGGAGATAGCATTCTTCGCTTCACGAATCTTGTGACACCTTTCATCAGGCATACCTTCAAGTACACCCAATCATCCTGTTGAAACTCTATTGCTTTGTGACGACGATCGTGATAGTTCTTTTGTCGATCTTGCACCGTTTTCATGTATTGACGGATGAGTTGAGTCTTTTCAATAGTTTATTGCAGCAAAGTTGGCCCGGTGATAGGAATTTCTCCTGTTTTCCTCCAACAGGTTGGAGTCATACATTTCCTTCTATACGGATTCTCGAACGGTGCCATTTTGATTGTGGAATGGTAATTGTTGCTGTAGGAGAATTCAGCCAATGGAAGGTGATCGTCCCAGTTACCACCCAAATCCATGACACAGGCTCTCAACATGTCTTCTAAAGTCAGAATCGTTCTTTCACTCTGTCCATCATACTGGGGTCTATATGCAGTACTCATTGCGATACGAGTACCAAGACCATTTTGCAGGGCAGCCCAGAAATTTAAAGTGAATTTACTATCTCGCTCAGAGACAATAGACTTGGGAACACCATGCCTTGTAACGATTTTGTTCATGTAGATTTGGGCCAATCGATCTAAGGAGTAGGTTTCACGAATAGGTATGAAGTGAGCAGATTTGGTTAGTCGATCAACAATGACTCAAATCATGTTGACGACGAGTCTTGGGTAGCTATGTTATGAAATCCATAGTAATATGGTCCCACTTCCATTCTGGAATAGGAAGGGGTTGCATACTACCATAGGGGTGTTGGTGTTCCGGTTTGACTAAACGGCAAGTTCTGCACTTCTCCACGTATTGACTGACGTCTCTTTTCAACCCCGGCCACCAGAAATCATTTTTCAAGTCGTTTAACGTTTTTGTGCTACCAAGGTGAATAGAGAATTTTGATTGGTGAGCTTCTTCCAAAATTATATCTCACATATTTCTAAACTTAGGAACCCATACTCTGCCATATACACCTTTGAGTCCGGTTCCATCATATTGCATTATTGGTAATTGGATCCTGACGTTCTCATTTTTAACATTCTCCTCCTTTAGAGCCTGCATTTGAGCAGCCCTTACAACATTGATGGTAGTGGGTGTAAGTATTGTATAAGTCAAGGCATAAAAGTAAGCTTTGTAGTAAGCTTTCCTACTCAAAGCATCTGCCACCACATTTGCCTTTCCAAGATGGTATAAGATTTCGCAGTCGTAATCTTTGATCAGCTCCATAGACCATCGTTGCCTCATATTCAAGTCTTTCTGACTGAATATATACTTTAAACTCTTGTGGTCAGTGTAGAGCTGACATTTGGTCCCATAAAGATAATGTCTCCAAAGCTTCAGAGAAAACATCATAGTGGTTAACTCCAAGTCATGAGTAGAGTGGTCTTTCTCATGAGGTTTGAGTTGTCTCGAGGCATATGTTATGACATTTCCCTGCTACATTAATACTACTCCAAGTCCCATGCCTGATGCATCTGTGTAGACTATAAAGTCTTCGCTTCCCTCAGGCAGGGCCAAAACCGGTGCTTCACTTAGTAGCTTCTTCAACTTGTCAAAATCCATTTGTTGTTCCACTTCCCAAATTAAAGTTGCGTTCTTGCGAGTAAGCTTGATAAGTGGAACGGCTATCTTGGAAAAGTCTATGATGAATCGGCGGTAGTAAAAAGCCCATCCCAAGAAACTGCGGATCTCAGAGGCATTACTGTAAGGTCACCATGTCTAAGGATCTGATCTTGACGCGATGTCGTCCAACGAGTGCGGAATCCTCGTTAGATGCTTAACGGATCGATCACGCACGAAAACCAGAGCCGAACACAATGATAGCCGATGTACTAAACGACCCCACACGGTGTATTGCTCCTAGAAGACCTCTCTGAACACTTTCTAGCTCGCACGTGCTCTTGCAAAGCTCTGAAAAACGTAATTGTCAAAAGATCTCTGAATAAAACGGATTAAGATCTAATTATACTATTTAAGTTCGAACTAAACTAGATAAGTTCGTT
Source organism: Centrapalus pauciflorus (assembly GCA_020465985.1). Classification (NCBI taxonomy): domain Eukaryota; kingdom Viridiplantae; phylum Streptophyta; class Magnoliopsida; order Asterales; family Asteraceae; genus Centrapalus; species Centrapalus pauciflorus. Next base: position 30,590 of record JAANYP010009314.1, on the reverse strand, counting down.
TAGGCCCAAGCCCACGAACATGTCCAATACCCTACGAGCTTAGCTTCACTGAGTTTGTCTGGGTTGGCCTAAGTTCGAGGCTTAGCCTTAGAACTTATCTTCATAGTTTAGAACTTATCTGCACATTCTACAACTTAACATCATAGTCTAGAACTTAACTTGAGACTCTAGAACTTAATAAGCAAATGCAGATCTCAAACACAATTGTGAATTAACACACATAACTTGCATTAATAAAGCCTCATCTATTACATATGATTATCTATTACATATCTAGACTGATATCATCACACAGGGTGTACCAACAGACTCCCCCTTGACGATAGGTTCTAGTTATATATTCAATTGTCTATATAACTAGGCTTATTCAAATCACTACCTGCATGGAGTCCCTGCTCCACACAAACTTTGTCAACCTTCTGAAACTTCCTGCCTTAAGATCTCCAGCCTTAATGATTGAAAATTGGTTGATCATGAAGCTTATGCAGGTCATCCCGAGAAAGGTTTATGAGATGCAGAGGGTCATATACCTTCAAAATGACCTTCTCGTTTTCATCCTCCATTATAGGTTCAGCTGTCTCATTGTCCACGTACCACAACTTCATATTCTTTAGGATATCATGTGGCATTGTCTTTAATGGAACCTTTTTCAAGCATCTGACGGGTTTGTAAACCATTTTGGCCTATGGTCTCCTGATGATAGGATCTATTATTGTTTCATCCACCACTCTTTTACCAGATCTTGGCTTAAGCCTTTCGAACCTTCCAGACTGACCTTCCCTTCTTATAATCTTAGCAATAACTTCAGCGTATGGGTTATCTTCTAGGTTGGTCAATTCTTTCTAGACTGAAGTCTTTCAGTGTTTTTCTCAAGTACTGTAGCCTATCTCTTCTTTTCAGAATGAATAACTGCAATTCTCGGTCATAGAACCAGCTTAGAATCCCGCCTGCTAACTTTCCCAGACTCAGCAGCCTCGTCTTCTTCTTTACTGCGAAGTCAGTCTACTTTTCTTCTTTCTTAAACCATAATCTCCACTTCTCTTCTTTAGTTAACTCCCTGTCAGGCATGTCAGATTCAGATTCATCATTTAATGAAGAGTTAAGCATATCTATGTTTATCACATTCTCATCATTGTTCACGTATTGCTCCGTGATAGGCTGCTTTTGAATTAAAACTTCATCTACATTATCATCTTCATCTTCTATTACTTCATCATTTGATTTCCAGTATGGAACATCCTCAGGTATAAACTCTCCTTCTTCAAGTTCCTCCAGATCTATGAAATCTTTGAAATTAAACCTCACATCCTCATCATCCAATCCGGCTAACGCTCCTATCATTTCTTGTTCATGAAACTCTGAAGCTTTAGGAGCCTTGCCTTTTCCCTAATCAGACCCTGAGCCTGATGTCCAGGCTCCCCCTGAACCTTAGCTTGCTGAGTAGTCTCATGTGAAAGATCTGCTAGCTCACTATCCTTCTGTTGAGCATCGGGGTCACCTCCTTCATCATCTCTATGACTCCCCTTAATTCATCTCCCTTGCAACTACTCTCCCCCTGAGCTGCAAGATCTTCCAATATTTGCTCTACTAGGGTCTAAAGAGTTATAATCTGAGATTGCTGGGCAGTCACAGTTTCTTGCTGGGCAGTCACTGTTTGTTGTAGATGGAATTCTGTTGGTATAACCATGAGTTATGATGTTTAAGTTCTGAGACTGCCCTGGAGAGTTGTAGAATTTGGACTTTCTGGAAGTCAACCTTAGCTTTCAATTGCGAGAAGCTTTGTTTGTCTGATGGAGTGGATGTTGATGTGGATGGAGCGGTGGTTGTGGCGGATGGAGTGACGGTTGAGGTGGATTGAGCTTGCTGAGCTAGACGTTGGCGCTTGGCTCATTGTTGCCTAGTCCCCAACGCCTCTTCTTCCAAAATGAATTCTTCGTCGTGTTCATCTTCATCTCGAAGACTGGAAACAGGATGAGTCATTTTCTGTCGGCGCACAACTAGCCTAGTGTCATGTCTTTCAAACGTTGTCGATGGATTGGTAGCTTCCCTTACAACTTCTTCAGAACTCGAATCTGATTCTGATTTAGATGTGGACTCTACATGACCTTCTGTTGCTTCTAGCACTGCAGTTGGAGGCTGATAGTCGTCAATATCCTTGAAAATGTCATCCATTTCCGAAGGCGGTTCAAAAGTATCATTAACCAGCTCCTCAGTTATATTTACCTGAGCTGCTGATCCCTGAGCAAAAATCTCCTTCAGCGTCTGTAATCTCGGGTCAGCCTGGGGTCCCGACGTAGATACCCCAGCTGCCGCTACTATTGTTTGTGTAGAAGGGACTGCCTGAGCAATCGGAGCTTGCTGAGCTGGTGCTCGCTGTGGTGGTTGATCATCAACTTCCCAGTTTTCGGCATCTGGGGCTACAAAGTTTGGATCAATGACCGCTCCGAATAGAGGAGCCACTTAGGGCCTCACCTGCTCTGGCCTCCTTGCATTGTGGGATTGGCAGTCTGCAAAAATCCTTTTATCTATAGCTGCTACAGCAACTTGTTCTGGCAGCGTTAGTAGATCTGGCAAAAAGTGTCTTAGGATCATTACTATCAATCATGGGTACATCAAGAATCTTTCGCGTGCAGGAGCGGTGATTTGATGAACGAATTCCCCAAAGAAAAATCCTGAAAAGCTGAAAGGCTTATTTTATACCAACGATGTCATCCCTGACCTAAGCTTGGAGATCATCGTGTCGAACCAAACCTTCTTCGATGCAAAACGTACCATCATAACGTGCATCAGGTATCTCCATTGCCCTATAACGCCACTTTTTACATAGGAAGCTTTTGTGATGTCCTGAGCATATCCCATACCTAGAAGGGCCGTTTGCCTGATGGGTGCCAGAAAAGCAATAGGGCCATATTCTTGATCAACAGTGCCCAATTGCAGTATTGTCCTCAAATGATCAGCACAGAACGAAATCGGTTGCCCACTAACTGTAGCTCTCAAGAGCGGAGCAACTGCAGAAGTGTTAACATGAAGTGATTGCCAGAACTGGCGGACATATGGCAGAATGATCATGGGATTGTGAGTCAATGTGTATGCAACCCTAGAATGAGCCAGAAAATCCAACATTTGACGATAAGGCTGCGCCTCAGCTGCTCAAAGGTTTATCATCATAATCATATTATGCTTGTTATAAAACGCACGATCAGCCATTTCTGCAAATAGATAAACATTTAAAATGTTAAAAATAAAGTTTGGAAAAATTTTAAGTTATTCGAACTTGATTAAGTTCGAACGAACTTAATCACCTTCGAACTTACTTAAATTCGAGAAAACACTTCCTTCGAACTTACTTAAGTTCGAACAGTCTATTGACCTCCGAACTTAAATAAATTCGAGAAACCTTTTCGAACATGTCTGTCTTCGAACTTATAGATATTTTAAACAAGTTCGAAGACCTGACAAGTTCGAGACTTGTTAAACAAGTTTGAATCCTGTAGAACAAGTTCGAAGTCGGCATTTTAAACTTTAATATCATGATTTAAACCTTTTTAGAATTAAATTTTTAATGAATCTAGTCCTAATAGGTTCTAATCAAGTTTATTGAGGATTAATTTTTATTTTTGAAAACCTATAACTTTGTGATTTAGACCACCTAGTCTTTGGATATTTTAAACTTCAAATTTTTCGATTTTAACCACTAAAAAGTCCTAAAATCCACTTACTTAGTTGATTGTTGATGAAAAACGACTAAGTCTGTGTGTATGTACGAGGAGATGTGGAAAGATCCGAGGAATAGTTCACAAAATCGAAAAAACAACAAGTTCGAATAAATGTTGGTAAGTTCGAGAATAGTAAATTCGAGTGTAGGTGCATTAAATGAACACTGTTGTCCTATTTATATTCACACTGTGCCTCAAACTTATCGGATTAAGTTCGAACCTAAGTAACTTCAATTGTGACTTTGAACTTAATTACGTTTCGAACTTAATTGAAAATTTTGAACGTTTTTGAATAAAATCCAACTTTTTTAACTTTTTCATTTGACGGAACTTTTTCAACATTGCGAGACATTCACACTAAGCAACAGATTATCACGCAATTCTGTTTCTCCAACTAAAAATGCATCCTAGTAACTTTGACCTCGTTCCTATTAATTAGAAATAATCTAAACTAAGATAAAGTTAAGTAAACTTAAATTAACTAAAAAGAAATTAAATTGCAATAATTTAAAGATAAAAACACACTAACAGAATATTTCTGCGAGATAGTCAAAGAAGGTTCAATCAGATAGCGGTAGCAAACGCACTTTCAGTATTGCACTTTGACACTTAGGAATTTTTATTCCTTTGGATGTTTGGCGTAACATACACTCCAAGTCGATTGTCGGTACGTTTTTCCATTTAAACATTTAACACTTAGAAATTTCCTTTGGCCTTTTTATTTATCAAGAAACTACCTTACGTGTCCAATCATATGTACCATCTAGCTGTCTGTTTGAGATACATTTGTTAACAGACCAGCCATTGCAGCTTGATTCCCTAAACTACCAGAATGTTGTCTTCCTTGATTCTGATTCTGATAATTCTCAACCTTTGGTCGTTGACACTCTCTAGAAAAATGTCCTAGACCTTGACAATTATAGCATTTCACCTTTGACTTGTCAAAACCAACGTTGTTACTCACACTTAGATTTTTACCCGTTCAATTCATGAATCTCTTGACCCTTTGCGTTACCATGGCCAGTTACCATTGAAGGTCCATCTGCTCCTAGTCGTCCGGATCAACTTGATCGTAGTCTTCGTCCCATAGAGCTGGATCGTTTATTTTATCTTGAACACAGTTGCCGTAAGCTGCTACAAAGGAAGCTGGGAGATTTAAATGCTCCTCAGCTGATTTTGCACTCATCGGCATCTTGGTAAAACCTTGAGAGGTTGATACTCAGTGTTGTGGTTTTTTTCTTGTTTAGAAAAGCCTAAGAATGATCTACTACCAGATTCTTCAGCTTCAACTGGTATTGACTCTTCTCCAGAAAAGAATGATGTGGCCCCCGACTTTTGTTCACTAGAGGTTGAAGTCTTCGATTTTTTGAAGTACATTTCAGGGTCTTGTACTTGATCAAATTCCCTCCCCTTTTTTTGTAGCTTAAAGTTGTAGGCCCTCAGAGTTCCAATGACCTCTTCCAGAGTGAGAGTTTCAAACTTTTCTTGATCATGCTTTATCAGTGTCGTATACATCTCCCACTTAGCTGGTAAAGCATCTAGAAGCTTCTCTATATTTTATGTTTCTTGATACTCAACACTGTGATTATCAAGTTCAGTCAACAGATGCTAAAAATCTAGTAATTGTTTCATCCAAGGTCTCATTCTTCAGCGCCTTGAATATTGCAAATTGCTGCTTTAACATCTCCGTTCTCCCCTTTCTTACCCTGGGATTTCCCTCACACCTCTTCTCTAGAGCATCCCAAATCTCATTAGATATCCTGTGATTTCTAAGCGTGCGTAGAATCTCCTGAGGTAATGCCATTCTAGTTGACGAAAAAGCTCGATTCTCAGCCTCATAAATCTTTTTGTCGTCATCTCTCATATTCTGATACGTCAAAACTTTTAATCGACCCTCAAGCTCTTATGTCGGGGGAAAGTATCCTTCGTTGATGCATATTCACACACGCATATCGTTAAATCTTGCGAAGTCTGCAAATCTGTCCTTCCGCCAGTAATAATTTTCTAACTTCATCAGCTTGGGTGGGGAGTTAGCTTTGCCTACTTCATGGTCCATTTCAAAAAAATTATGCAAACTCAACATTCTTTTAAAACCTTTTGTTTTCGAACTCAAATAATATAATTAAAAATAAATTCAAACCAAATCTTACGGACTTAATCAAGTTCGTATAATTTTAATTTTAAATTCATTTTGCAAATTAAATTCGTTTGAGTGTTAAGTTCGAATGCAACAAGTTCGAAAGTCTGTAAGTTCGATAAATTCTAGATTTTCTGACAAGTTCGAACAATTTAAGTTCAAGAAACCCTAAAAGTTCTGATAAGTTTGAAACACTTCAAATTCGAAATCCAACTAAGTTCGAGGTCTAACAAATTCGAATCCCAAACAACTTCGAATTATCTGACAAGTTTGAAATCCAATTAAATTTGAAAAAAACCCTAAATCAATTTCGAGAGGATCGTATTCTGACAAGTTTGAAGAACCCTAATACACCCCACCCATAGCGCCGCAAGTTCGAGACACGGCCAAAAATTCAATTTTTTAAAGAATTCAGATTGAACCAATGTTTTTAGATTAAAAACACTACTTTCGACTGAAAAAGAAGAACGAATATGAACTTTTTCCTGTAACCTTGCTTGTAGAACTCTGAAAACATCGAAAACACGTGACTTACCTGGTAAAAACGTCAAGAAACCTTATGAATGTTAACCAAACGCGACCAACACGAAGAACAATCACGATGTCTCTGATACCACTTGTAAGGTCACCACGTCTACGGATCTGATCTTGACGCAACGCCGTCCAACGAGTGCGGAATCCTCGTTAGATGCTTAACGGATCGATCACGCACGGAAACTGGAGCCAAACACAATGATAGCCGATGTACTAAACAACCCCACATGGTGTATTGCTCCTAGAAGAACTCTCTGAACACTTTCTAGCTCACACGTGCACTTGCAAAGCTCTGAAAAACGTAAATGTCAAAAGATCTCTGAATAAAACGGATTAAGATCTAATTATAATAAATAAGGTCGAACTAAACTAGATAAGTTCGTTTAGGCCCAAGCCCACAAACATGTCCAATACCTTACGAACTTAGCTTCACTAAGTTCTCTGGGTTGGCCTAAGTTCGAGGCTTAGCCTTAGAGCTTATCTTCATAGACTAGAACTTATCTGCACATTCTAGAACTTATAATCACAGTCTAGAACTTAACTTGATAGTCTAGAACTTAACTTGATAGTTAGAACTTAACTTGATACTCTAGAACTTAATATGCAAATGCAGATTTCAAACACATTTGTGAATTAACACACATAACTTGAGTTAATAAAGCCTCATCTATTACATATGATTATCCATTACATATATAGTCTGTTATGGTCACACAGGGTGTACCAACAATTACGAGGTGATTCGCAGTTCTGGATAGCTTCGAACTTTGCCGGATCAACAGCAATACCAGCACCAGATATCATGTGCCCCAAGAATTGGATTTGAATTGAACATTGAGAAGGAGGAAGTTAACAAAGAGTTTACAAGTGAGTATAGGAATCAAGAAATTCTTTGGAATGTTGAGACGTACCTGCCTCAACCAGAATTAACATTTTGTAGCATGGTCTTCTTTGGTCTTCGAATAGATGAGGATGTCATCGATAAAAACAATGACAGATTTGTCGAGCATAGGCTGACAGACTCTATTCATGAGATCCATGAAAGCAGCCGGCACATTCGTAAGACCAAACGGCATTACCTGAAACTTGTAGTGTCCGTGACGAGTTCTGAAAGCCGTTTTAGGAATATCATCTTTGTAAACTTTGAGCTGATGATATCCCAATCGAAGATCAATTCTAGAAGTAACTAGTGCCTTGCAACTGGTCGAAGAGATCATTAATTCGGGACAATGGGTATTTGTTTTTGATCGTAACCTTGTTGAGTTCTATGTAGTCAATGCACATACGCAATATGTCATCCTTCTTTTTGACGAACAATACAGAGATAAACTTGGGAGAATAAAGCCTTTGTCAAGCAGCTTCTGTAACTGTTTCATCATTTCCTGCAATTTGGCAGGAGCTAGTCGATAAGGAGCTTTTGCTATGGGAGCAGCTCTGGGAATAAGGTCAATACGAAATTCCACTTGACGGTCAGGTGGCAATCCCGAGATATCTTCTGGAAAGACATCTGGCAATTCGGAAACAACTGGAACGGTAGAAGGAAGTTTGTTTTCAGCCTTTGCATCAACTGCGTAGGCTAAATAAGCAGAACAACCCTTAGCGACGTGCTTTCGGGCTTTTGCAATAGAGATAAGGCATAAGTCGCCTTTTTGCTAGTCACCATAAATGCAGATGTCACGGTCCTCAGGAGTAGTAATCTTGATCATTCTTTTCTTGCACACTATCTGAGCCTCGTTATGGACAAGCCAGTCTATACCCACTATGACGGCAAACTCTTCGAATTCCATAGGAATTAAGTCTAAATTTAATTCTACGTCTTCTATCAGTAAAGTGCAATTCCTATATACCTTGTCTGCCTTAACTAGCATATTGCTAGTAGTCTTAATATTAGGCACAAATTGCAATTTTGAAGTGCGCATGTTAAGTTTACGTGCGAAAGAAGTGAAGACAAACGAACGATTGGCTCCAGAATCAAATAGAATGCATGTAGGAATTGAATTAACTAAGAATCTGCCAGTGACCACCTCTGGGTCATCTTTTGCTTCATCCGATGTGATTTGAAAAGCCCTTGTTGGAGCCGTCTGAGTTTGATCTCTACGAGTAGTGGACCCTCCAAAAGATCTTGTGATTGATTGCTGAGCACTTTGATCTCTTGGGGGTCTTCGGCAGTCCTTGGCAAAGTGGCCAATTCTATGGCAGTTGTACCACGCATCGCCTTTTCGTGGACACTGCTCCCAATGATTTCCTTTATACCCACAACAGAAACAGTACATGTCTTGAGTTTTGCACTCCCCCGAGTGTGTCTTTCTGCATCGCCTGCAGTCCATCATTTCAGTATTGGCCAAAAAGGCCTTTCCCTTTTTCGGCGAGGAAGATGGTTGATTAGATTGAGGAGAGGATCGAGATGATCCAGACTCCGGTTGCCTTTTTGGCAGTGATGGTTGAGTCAGTAATGCAGTAGTTGACCCCATGAAATACCCAGATAGCAACAAAATCTGCTCCACATTTCGAGCAACCTCCAACATACTGGAAAAAGTTGTGTATAGAACCCCACTCTTTGTTCGGTGAATTTCATAATCTAAACCGGCCTCGAACCAGCGTATCTTCCTTTCTTCTGTATCTACTTAATTTGGTGCAAACAGACACCGGCGAGTGAACTTGACAGCGTATTGTGTAACTGTCTTTGTTCCCTGAGTCAGACTTAAAAATTTCGCCTCCAAACGGCGCTTCTCTTCAGCAAGATAGTATTGTTGAGAAAATACTTCCATGAACTCATTCCACGACATGTGCGACACTACCTCCATCGTCAGCACATTTATCATTGCATCCCACCACATAACGGCATCTCTTGCAAAGATTGTCGTGGCAAATCGAACCATGTCCTTTTCAGCGCAGTCGCTGATTCGGAAGGTTCTTTCCATCATTGTAATCCATTCTAGTGCCGCCACGACATCTCCAGTCCCATCATAAGTAACAACCCCGTTACTCTTGAAGTATTTAAACCTACATCCCTTTCCAGTATTAGAAGAACCAATGTCTTCTTCTCTATCCTCTTGTTCTCCTTGTTCTTTGTTTTGTCAGCTTTCCGTTTGGCCTCTACCTCATCTCTGGCCCTTAACTGATCGGCGAATGAGTGATCTTGCTCAACCATTCTTTTAGCTTGTAACTCGTTGTTCTGTTCCATTAGACTTAGCATCATTTGGAACATTTGCTGAGGAGTCATATCGTCTTCTGACATGTTCTGAAATATAACAAATGATATTTAAAATATTTATTTCTGAGTCCTAAGTGTTCAGAGTTACCCTTTATTTGTCCCCATGGTTCATGTCAATCTTATCTTAGTCCAGATCTTTTCCTAGAAGTCAATTCTAATATCATAACCTAAGTTTTAGTCAAAGTCCTCACAGTCACTTGAAACCTCAAACTAATGCTTTGACACCAAATGGGACATCCTCCTTGATTAGTGATATGATTGGTAACACCAGGATCAACATACAACTTAGAAATTAACATGCAATTAAATTGATAAACTTAACACAGTTTTAAGTAGCTCCAAACTAAAGCAAGAAAATGTATAAGACTACAGTGACATAGTCTAAGTATTACAACATCTTGTTTGAATTTAGTAACAACACATTCCAGCCCCAAAGCTATATCGTCCCATTACCAAATAGCTTCTAAGGTCACCGATAATTGGAATGAAATGCCTAAGAAGAAGGTCCATCTACCTTTTCCTTTGCCTGAAAATATTGAAAGTCAACGGGTAAGCTAATTCTTAGTGTGATAACAGATTAATCAATCAACAGATATTTCTTTACAAACAATTGTGAAAACGGGCAGTGCAAGCCCCATTACAAGTGAAAACCATGAAGTGCAAGCTCGAGGTTTGGAAGTTCAAAATGCTGATCATGGATGTGCCGAACCAGACCAGGAAAGTGTATGGGATGATCAGTCCCCGACAGTGTCATGCTGTCAGCCCCAGTCCAGGTTGCATCAGATTCTGAATTAATCATCATGCAGTGCAAGCATGAATTATAAGATGCACATTCAAATGAATGGTGGCTACATGTTTGTCACATGTCAAGTACGAGTGTGCATCATTACAATGAGTCATATGTGAGTGCCAATTGATGTATATTGAACAACAGGAACATGCCATTGAAAAGTGAATGAATGCAAAGAAAATAAATGTTCGAATGATAACCTATTACTCAAAGTGGTTTTACTCGGTGTAATTTGGCTCTGAAGTAATGTGTGTTATACAACACCACAAATATTCTGTTATGTCAGTGTAATAGTGTATGAGTGTTAGTACCAGCTTAAAAACTTAATTTCTGAAATTTGATTGATTTAAACCAAAATTCGCACCACATCCGAATTTCGGATGAACCTAAAATCCGGATGGCCCAAAGTCCATCCTTAGAAATTCTGTTTGTAACCCCATCCAAAATTCGGATGATACGTGACCCGAAATTCGGATGATCAATTGATCCGAAATTACTGTTTTTGACATGATTTCTTCAAGTTTCCATCTGAGGTTCTCTTGATCCGAAATTTTGATATGACCCGAACTCGGATGGATCTGAGATTTGACCTGATTTCACTTTGGTCATTTATACATGGTTTGTCACTGAAAACTACTGAGATAAGCTTACAAATATTCTTTTAAAACCTTTTTAACATAAACCATAACATATTATGTACCAAATCAGTCACTTTTGTCCGTTTTTCTTCATTGTCGAAGAGCGCACACACTAAAACACATAGTGATTTCCAAAATCTTATCTAGAACTTGAATCAGAAGCTAAAATTTGGTACAAGCTCCTGTAATACTCGATTTGAACAAATCCATAAGAATCTAAAACATGCAATAACACCTGGAATCATAATCTTTGATTCGGTTCTTATTAAAACCGAACACTAAACTCATAATTTCAATGTTTTTGAAGAATCTTACCTCAAATTGATGTTTGTAGCAGTTATAATTCTTTTCTATTAGCTTGAATCCAGATTTTCAGCACTTAATTCCAAAGATTTAGTATTCTTGAATTGTTGAAACCGTGGGTTTATATAGAGAGAAGGAGAGAGAGACGAGTAGAGAGAAATAGAGTTGCAAAAGTGAACCGTTAATCACCCATTTCTCAATATTTATTAATATTTTGTCATATTTGCGTATTACACCCCTCGACTTTGAAATTTTCTTATTTTAATGTCCGAGTCAGTTTCTCATTGTTATGCTTGCTCAAAAAAATACGATGAGGATTTCTCCTCATTGTTTACATATTTAAATATGTGAACGGAATTTACTTAAATCGAAATGATAATCCATTAACACATTAATTAAGTCCTAAAATGTAAATTACAAGGGCATTTAAATTAGGGATGTTACACTTTGGGAGGACCTAGTGGTAGCTCCTGAGAAGCAACACCCTTTCCCTTCAAGATTTGTATAAGTGAGGCGAGACGTTCCTCATTTGCTCCCTTGAGGGAGACCAGGTCAGCCCGGGTAATATCTCCGGCATCACGAAGACTCGCTGTTAACATCTCGGGTGTGATCCCGGGATGGCCTGTCATGTTTGGCGTTGTTGCGGCCGTGACTAGACTTCGTCCTTTATTTCCTCACCATCCGGTACGGATGCAGATGGGGATGTTGGGGAGGACGTCATAGAGACGTCCTTGGTGCGAGGTGGCGTGTTATGGGGTTTGGGGTGAGTCATGGTCAAATGAGCGGCAGTGATATGGGGCAGCTGGTGACTTAGTTCAACACCACCCGCCTCCGAATGATGGGGTGATGGAAGATGAGGTAGTTCTCCGTGGAATGAAACAAATTTCTGTTGGGAGGAACCTGAGTGGGTGGGGTGGTGAGCGGCGGCTACTGGACTAGTACCCTTATCATCCTCTATAAATAGAGACCCAATCTTTCAATCATTTCCACACTTTTGCAAGAGCATAATTCCTCTCCTTTCTTCTCTCCAAAACCGGCGACCACACTCCACACACTCAAACACTTCATTTTTTTTTGTTCTTCAAGAAATTCAAGTAGTTTTGGTGCAACAACAATTCAAGAACATTTCTCCTACTCATTTGCATTCTTTTATTTCATCAAAGTAAGTAAAAAATCTCCTATATACTTATTCTATTTACGTAAACTATAAGTCTTGCATAATATATAATCACCAACAAGATCAAGATGCATATAAAGTGAAACTTATGAACATCTAGTTTTTATTTTAAAGTTGTTACTACAAATGTGTTTATAAAAGTATAAACACATAATGTAGGCATGAATATTATGAAAACAATGTTCAGAAATGTGTTTCATAAACTTTTATACATGTGATTATTGAATAAACAACAAGAATCACAAGTTGTTGCAAGGATGTGAAATTCGGATTTTTCTGTAGAAACATTACATCAACTCTGAATCATAACTAATTCAAAAGTTAACGAAATTAGTTGATTCTTATTTTAGAATTTAGATCTATGTCTCAGCTAAAGTGTAACAGCTCATTTATGGCCAACATAGGGTTTTTAATGAACCTTTTCCCTAATCTAAACACCTCAAAAAATGATCATTGTTAACTTGAAAAATTCCTTGTATATAGTAGTTTTACGATTATAAATATGAAAGCCCAAATTGTTGTGAACTTTAAAAACAGCCTTGAAGTAGGCGGAAAAACCACGATAAAACCTGGAAAATTCTTGTAAATACACTTTAAAGTTTTAATGGGTTTTTGGCTACGGACTTATTAAGTTGGGTGATTTAAAGCTTAAAAACCATCGTACGTGCACATTTTCATTTTTAGAAATTATTTAAGTCCCTCAAATCAATTAGGACTCGGATAAGTTCGTTCAAGCTTCATTTCAAGTTAACGACTCGATCATCATTAGTCTGCCATTACTTTTACGGTGAGTTTTCATAGCCCCTATTTTTACTTGTTCGTATTACTGTGGGGTGAGAATACATGCTCAACTTTTTATTTTATATGGACACAAGTACTTGAATCATTTTATGTATTACATAAGGTTACACTTCACCACCGCCGTCAATCATGAACCGTTAATAACTTCGTAAACGTGAATTATATGGATAGATCTATTTGAGTTGACGCCCCCATCTGAGTTGGTCGCACCACATGTAAACGGATGCATAATCATTTGATATTTCTTGGTATTATGGTGTTGGGTACCACATAGGGTACTCTAAAGTTAAGTTTCGGGGTCATGAGTCTTATTGAAATACTTAAATTGTTGATTCATTTTATTTATAAACTCACTGAAATCTTGTGCTTTCCATATGTTGTCTATTTTATCGTGTAAACCTATGAGCTCACCAACTTTATGTTGACGTATTTAGCATGTTTTTCTCAGGACCATAAGGGCTAAGTTATCACATTCATGGCATGATTAAAAGATTTTCAAGTTTTCGGAGTCATCAGACATTTCAAACGTTAAGGAGATTAATTTTCATAACATAAACTTTTTGGCATGTATTTTAATCTCCACACTAGTGGACTTTGTATTTTTATATGCTTGTAAAATGCTATTCATATTTTACGCATTTCGAAAACGTCCTATTTAGTGGTTATTCATTATGATTATGACTTTGTTTCCGCGACGTCACGCCTCGTTGCCAAGCAGGGTATCGGGGTGTGACAAATTGGTATCAGAGACTTGGTTATAGTGAACTAGGTTGCGTTAGTACCCTAGAGTATAACTGTTAGAAGAAACTAAACCTCTTTGTAAGTAACAAAACAACTGTAAATGAATCCTTATAACAGAATCATGTCGGACAATACGGTTATTATCATTCCTAATTCTGAGGACGAATATGCACCAATTGACCAAGGTGACACTGAACTTCACTTTGAATCGGAAGACCATCAAGATCTGATCTACGAAGAAGAAGAAGACCCTTTCGAACATGAGGAGGAAAACTCTAGTACCGCAGCCCCAATTATTCCTCCACCACTACCACGTATCCCATCATATAACCCGTTCCGAAACCTACCTAATGGACCACTGATGATATGCACACCCATAAAAAGGGTAAGAATGGAACAACGGGAGTCTATCCCGGTTCCTACCTCCCAACCAAGCCCGCCGTAGCAACGACGAGTAAACGCACGACAGTGGGGATGGATGCTTCACACTCTCCAAGAGTGGATACATGATGAGGGAATGCATAGCCACTTTGAGGTCGGGGGACCATTCACTGAGAAATTGCCACCACTCACCCAAGAATCCACACATCAGACCGTGCCTCTATTGGTGGCAAGAGCCGCCCGACACGATCTCCAGTTCAGACAGCTTCGATAAGAGGTCGGGGAGATCACAACAAGGGTTGAGCAAGAGGAGATGCAAAACACCAACATCTACTGGGCAACTCAGCATGTTCACTCGATCCACCAAGATGGGATAACCGAGCTTTGACAACGCTTGGAGGAGTGCGAGACACGCAACGCAACATTGACGCAGCGGCTCAACGCCTTAGAGTACGGAGAGACCCCGGAGGCGTCCCATACCTAGTGCCTCCTCTATCATGATATTTGTAGTGTTTGTATTTTCTACTTAGTGTATCTTTTAGTTAAGTAGGGCTTGAAATTTTTCAGGAAAATCCCGACCCTATGTTGTAAAAGATTATGTATCAAGCTATTTTAATGAAAAATGAAGTTTAACTATTAATTTGTGCTTGACGATATGTAGTATAACTATCTACCTTAGTAAATTTAAAACACATAGACTTATCTTCTTAAACCGTGTTAATTTTCTCTAAACTTCAAGATCATGGCAACCAGAAGAATGAACACATAGGAGATTGAACAGCTAGTAGCTCAAAGGGTAGTCGACGCAATTGCCGCCCTCGAGAGCAACCGTCACAACGATTCAGGGAGTAGTGGAGTGCAGGAGGAGCAGAAAGCAACCCATGAGGTTGCAGGATCAAAGGTTTCTTGGTTTGTCAGCCCAGATATTTCAACGGCACGGAAGGTGCTGTGGGCCTTACCCGCTGGTTCGAGAAGCTGGAATCTGTTTCGGTGTGAGTAATTGCATGGAGGACAACAAGGGGAACTTCACCACTCACACGCTGAAAGATGGAGCCCTCACTTAGTGGAACTCCTACGTACAATAAGAAGGCATCGATGTGGCCTATCAACTCCGTGGGCAGAGTTGAAACAAATGATGACAGATGAATACCGCCCCAGAAGCAAACTCCAAAAGATGGAAGCTGAGTTTTGGAACTTGTAGATGAAGGTTACGGACATCACAGGGTACACCAACCGATTCCATGAGTTAAGCATTCTATGCCCAGGAATGGTTACCCCGGAATACAAGAGGGTTGAACGGTACATCTGTGGACTTTCTCCCCAGATCCAAGGGAATGTAACCTCCTCAAATCCAACAACAATCCAAAATGCCATCCGAATGACACACAATTTGATGGAGCAGGTAGTACGCCAAGGGGTAGCGGCTGCCAAGAGTTCAGACAACTAGCAGAAATGGGAAGACCGCTCGGGAAAGAATTCGGGGAAGCAATAGAAGAAGCAATAGACAATCAAGGCCTACGTAGCTGGGTCTGAGTCAAAGGAAAAGCTACACCGGTTACAAACTGTCATGACCCCCCCTTACGGGGCAGTCCTGACGACTAAGTCGCAAGGAACAATACGACATCAATCACTACTAAGATAGAATTAATAAAGTGCAGAATTTAGTCATTATAGAAATTAGGAATAAATTACAACAAGTTTAAAACAAAACTATTAAAGGGCACAAGGACACTAATCTAGTACATAACCACAATACATGTTACTACTTCTACCCAAACCACCACCATAATCATCTTTATTCGATACCAATTTCAGGTTCAGTAGTGGTCTAGTGACTTCAAATTCGGACGCGTAGATCCTAAGGACTTGGTTTAGCTGGACCTTTTCCTTGGTTAAACCTGTTAAAAGATTCAAAAACAACTGTAAGCGTTTGGCTTAGTGAGTTTATAGATTTAACAAGTAACATGCCATGACAGTTTTATGCGGAGACTTGACTTTTGACTTTAAGCTCTGACTTTGACTTTAAGCGCGATTTTAACAAGGCTACCTCTATCAACCGGACATTCTGAGACATAAGAATTAAGATTGGATGATGTCTAATCCCACACACACGCTTTTAATTGTGGGGATCAACCACAACTGGGCTAGCTACTAGTAAAACTACGTGGGCGGACATCAGAGTACACTTAATCATAGACTGGCATAGACTTAGTCAGACATGAGTTGTGCGGAAGCATATGAAAGCATTGATAACAAGGCAAATGACTGAAAGCATTTAATTAATGAATCAAGATGGCAACAACAATACATATCCAAGACTAATTCAGACTCTAAAGACATGTGTGCATGATGATATAATAAAAGCTATCATGATCCACAGGGCATCACCGTACCAAGGTGTGCACAGATCACATTCTAGCTGAGTATATTAGGCTTTCAAATAAAGCTAGAACAACAATATGTCTCACAGGAAGACAAACATGTATACAGTTATATCTATAATTCGCAGTTACTTGTTTTATGGCATGGCTGTTGATTTTGAATTTCGCAAGCGGATTATATCCACCACCTGAGTTATCTCAGGATTTAACTTTACTGACTTTGGTTTTGACTTGCTTCTCTGACTTTAGCTTGCCTTTATTGACTGGGTTGACTTTAATGACTTTTAACTTGACTCTTCATGCTTGGCTTTACAGACTTTGACTTATAACATAGTTCAAATTTTAGTTGAACCTGTTAGTTGTGTGACAAATCAATTTACATAAGCTTTTATGACATTACATAACGCATTTGTGTATTTCTTACGAATTCTTTGACTTTCTTTAGCGTACGTATAGACTTATTCATTTATTGACTTATCGTGTCATTTCATACTTTGTTGAGTCATAATTAAGCTATTGACTTGGCCTTGACATGATTTTTAATGACTTTCAAACTTTTCTGTATTTCATGGACATGTATTTCCATATGAGATCATTATTTGACTTTACTTGCATGTTAAATCCATATGAATGCATATGATGACATATTATACATAAACATGCTATGTTTATTTAATTCGTTTTTATGTCTTAAAATACGCTTTAAATGTCATGGCATTATAATGTATGAAATATGATAAAGAACATCACATTCTTGCTTCCTTATTTATGATTTATGTCTTAAAACATGCTTTTGAATATCCTTACATCTTACTACATTCATTTGAATGTTTATACAACAAACTTATACACATACATGACATTTTTATGTATGTAAATGATCACGAAGTTCACCAAACATCACTATTATGTTTCTATTGTTTCTGGACAGCAAAGAACACCTTAATACACCCTTATATATATTGATGAAATGCATATTTATGTTTTAAACCATAAACTTTCACACAAATGCATACTTAGAGTATATATATATGTATATTGATGAATAAGCACACACACACACACACACACACACACACACACACACACATATATATATATATAAAACAAAGGTTGTTGTATTATTGTCCATACATGATTTTATATGAAATCAGGAAAAAGTGTGCTGAAAAAGGTGCTAGTATATTTCTGATTTGGCACACTGCACTCACATACTTTCTTTATTGCTTTCTGTTTTTGTTGTGTGTAGGGCACACACACACCTCCATGATAGGTACATATAACACCCATATATATATATATATATATATATATATATATATATATATATATATATATATATATATATATATATATATATATATATATATATATATATATATATATATAAATTCTCTATTTCATAATTAAAATGCTGCTCACTTCTGTTTTTTCTGTCTGTATATCGACACACACACATCACATACTTAGTTTAGCGTGATATAACTTGACTGCCGCTAATAGCCACACAAGGATGAGACATAGTAAATAAGAGTAGGATGATGTCCAGGCCACACTCACTCATTTAGTGGAAGCTATCCACTCAATACTGGGCTAGCTACCAGTAGACTACGTGGGGGAAGCATCAGAGTAATCAATACCAAGTTCAATAGAATTGGTGACATATCAAGGTCTAGAACAATAGACCGACAAGGCTAAGTATGCTAAGCTGAAATCAATATATCAAAGGTGCAGGCAATAATGAAAAGCATAATAAGGAAAGTCATGATAGCAATATCAGTATATAACAATAATTGAAACGAACTGTAAGTACAATGTGTGCAGGATGATATATCAAATAGCTATCATGATCCACAGGGCATTACTGAACCATGGTGCGCACATGTCACAATCCAGCTGAGCATAAATGAATGCCAAAATAAACTATCAACAACAATATGTCTCAACCAGAATCAAAATGTAAAACTGCATATCTATAACTCACAGGTTTTACTGAATTAAGCTGAGCTGTTGAGCTTTAACTTTATCGAGTGGATTACTCAGCCAGCTGAGTTATCTCAGGATTTACATCTT
Organism: Centrapalus pauciflorus; assembly: GCA_020465985.1. Taxonomy (NCBI): domain Eukaryota; kingdom Viridiplantae; phylum Streptophyta; class Magnoliopsida; order Asterales; family Asteraceae; genus Centrapalus; species Centrapalus pauciflorus. The sequence continues at coordinate 11,704 of JAANYP010009314.1, read as the reverse complement.
TGACTTTCTAGACTTTGGCTTGGCTTTACAAACTCTGTCCCTCTTTTCAGTACTTTAACTTTATTACTTTGTTCAAAATTTTTCTGAACCTATCATGAATTTATCATTGCAAGAACATTAGCTTTAACTTTAAAATTGACATGATTTCGATAACTCATAAGCTTTTATGTCTTTTTTCATGGACATTTGTGACTTTTTTTAAGTCATTTAAGCTTTCGTTTGCATATTACGAATCCACATTAAGACACATACAAATATCTCACGAACTTATTTGATGGGTGTATGTTCGTATAATTACATGTATTTTCACTTAAACATGTATGTTTGTTCATGGTATTTTATTTCATGAAGTATGAACATGATATGTCTTTAATTAAATATTATAACTCAATTCCCATATTCATATGTTAAATATATAGTCCTTTTTTTGTTTCTGTTTATAGACAACATTCACATATAACAGAACTTATAGGTAAAGGAAAGTGTTTGTAGGTCCCAAAAGATATCCCAAGTGTATAGCTTTAAGCTGTAAAGGGGGGGCTGAATACAGCACTTTAAAAACTACTCACAATTTTCTCAATGTTTGTATGTATTATTAACAAATGTTAATTACAAACAAGCTTGAATGTAGAAAGGTTCAAGCTGAGATGACAGATACAACAGTATATCTAACTAGTCTAAGGCTGACTTAAACTAATTACAATGAATACACTCACTAAGAATCACTCACTGTGTTTACAAGACTCTGAGGAACAGCTTGAATAAGAACAGCTTAGACACTGAGTACTGTTTTATTCAAGCAGACTTGCATGCATGAAAGACACACTTTGAATGCACGTTCACTCTTGTTTTCAGCACTTAGCTTTTTGGCTTGATCGATCAATCCTTGGAACTTTCTTTTTATACCCACTCAGAGGATCTAAGTGAAGCTTCTTCATTGGACGAGATGAAAAAGCAGAAGTCTTGTTGAAAAGACAACATAACCTTTTCTGCACCTTTCTGAAAAGCAGACTTGTCTTCACATGTGCAGAGCTTTTGTCTTTACACGTTGTCTACAGTTGCATTGCCTTAAACCAAATAAGGAATGTCAACGTTGTGTTTTTCTTCCTTGTAAAGGCCTATTTTGATATAAGAAAAAGGTCTGTCACCCTTTTTCAAAAAACCTTTTGTCTTCATGTAACAGAACAGCTTGGGCAGGCTGAGCAGTTCTGATTTCGACTTTGTCTTTGACTTTGTAAACTGATCTTGTAGAAAAAAACAATACATGATGACTTGGAAACACATTCCATAAAGTGTTTAGCCTGTTCACAAAGAACAGGTTCTGTTCACAAAGAACAGAACACTTGTAAACTGCCAAAGCTGCTCATTAGTGTAGAGCAGCGTAGACAGTTTATGTCCAGCCTGTTCAGCAGACTGAACAGCTTGGGCAAAACTGCCTTTGTTGCAACACATGCAACACACAGAACAGCTTTAGGCTGATATTGCAAATCATTTTCAGGTTTCAATAAGGCATATAACAGGCCTTAAATTCAACCTTCAAAAGCATCGACAGGTTTGATAAATAATCTCCCCCTCATATGCAGAGCAGGTTTGACTGAGGCCTTTTTGTGCCTAACAATCTCCCCCTATTTGCAATAACCAGTCTAAGCTGGTCTTATCAAAAGTCACTATATATTTTTACAGTACATTTGATGAAATAAAATTACAACATCAACATAAAGTAAAAGATCAGTTTATATATACACTGATTTATTATTACATTAGAACAACACATGTTGTTACAAAAGTACAACTGATGTACTAATGTATATTACAACTAATGTAAAATTAAATTACAACATATGTAAATAAAGTACAACTAATGTACATTGGACTGTTTTTGTTAGGAGCAGAAAATGGTAAGCCTGTCCAGCTGATGGACAGCTTCCATTCATCACCTACCCAGATGGCAGATGGACTTCATCACAAAGGAAGCGGATCTACAAATATCTTCTCTAGTTCCTCTCTAGTATCCTCAAGTTCTTGAATCTCACTTCTTATTATCATAAACTTGGGATCTTCAAGTTCACCTCTTTCATAACAGCTTCTGAGCTGATCCCAGATAGCTGCTCTCCACCTGCTTGACTGCCTGAATGAAACTGCAAGTCTGAAGGCTACAAGCTGTCTCAGATCCACCTTGTATAGATCTGATGCTCTCTGAAAGCATTTCTTCTGAGTTAAGGGATCTACAAAAAATGCCCCCAGCTCAGGCTCTTCAATGATCTTGCCATCTTCAAACTCAATTCCACTAGGCAGGCTGTGATCAACTCCTTTCATCTCAATAGCATAGTCACCTTGTTCTATCAGGATGAGGAGTTGTTCCATCTCGGTGTCCTTCCTTGTCCTCCTGGCCTTTATTTTCTGTTGTGTCACATAGACACCTTCACTTACTTCTTTGGATATCAGGCCAAGATTCTTCACTCTCTCCATCAGCTTCTTCACATATGCTATGATAGTCTTGGCAGTTTCAGACTTAGACTCACTCAGAGCAACTGCCAACTCAATCCATTCTCTGTACCCCATTTGTGCAACATCAGTGAAGTCATATGTTTCTAGTTCTGGGCCAGCTGCACCCATTCTTGTTATTTTCAACTTCCACTGACTGCCTTTTCTTGAAATTGGCACAGCTTTGACAATTGCCTCCTTAGCAAGCCTTCTATCAGCAACATCTTGAAATTTTCTTCTTGCCAGGTTGTCAAAGTGAAATTGAGCTCTTGCAGAAGGCACTGAAGTTTTGGCCACTGAGACCTGAGCACCTTTTTCTTTTTCAGCTTCCTTTTCCTCTACTGATCCCTTAGGAGCTTCCAAAATTTTCTTTCACACAACAAGAGAGGACATCTTGACTTTCCTTGCCTCTTGAAGTGCAAAAGACTTAGCAGCTTTTGCAGACTCTTCTTCTTTTCTTAAGGCTTCCAGGGCTTGAAGCTGTTCTTCTCTAAACTCAAAATACTTATGCATAGGAAGACCCATTTCTTTTGCCCTGGCTTTGTGAAATTGGAATTCTGTTGCTTTCTGCTGTTGAGGATCAGTTGCTGCTATTGCTTTACCTTTAGCTGCTGTAGTGATAGCAGCTTCAGGACTTTCCTCCTCCTCATCTTCTTCTTCTAAGATCAGATGCCTCCTTCTGCTGCTTGGCCTGCCCTCAGGAATAGTTTCCTCCCCCTTAGATTGAGCAGGGATTGGAGATTCAACCTGAGTAGGCTGAGCAGCATGGGAGGCACCTTCCAGTGTACCTGTTGAAGCTCCTGCTTGTTGACCAGTTGGTGCTGCAGGCACTGGTTTCTCCTTAGGAGAAGAAGTTTTCTCCCCCTTAGACTTAGTCTTAGAGGCAGACGACTTCTCCCCCTTTGAAGGAAATGGACCAGCACCTTCAACACCCGGTCTGCCTGAAGACACAAAGTCATCAGGCTTGCCAGTAGTTTTGGCAGCAGGCCTGGGGCCAACAAGGCTATTCACTAAGAATGCCAAGTTGTCCTTCACCTCTGCAAGCTGGGTAAGACAGGACTGAAGAGAAGAGGATTGGGTATCAGCAAGGGATGTCAGCTTAACAATATTTTCCCTATCAGACTCGGTGAACAGTCAACTTTGAAGCTGTGCAAGATGTAATTCAAGAGAATCTTGCACATCAGCAAGGTTTGATGACACAAAATTTGATAGGGAGCTAATGAGGTTGTTCAAGTTGGCCAGAGTAGTAGGAAGCGTAGTGTTGCAAGAAGTTAGGAGAGATGACAGCTGTTCAGAAATAGCTGTCATTGAGGACACAGAGTCCTGTTGCAGTGAAAGAATAGTGGAGAGGGAGGTGGACACATTTTGCAGCTGTGCAGTGAGTGCTAACAGCTATGGAGAATTATCTGTTTGTGGAGTGGCAGGGAAGGAATCTTTGAACAAATCAAAGAATCCCTTAAGTTGTTCAGACACAGAGTCTGAAATAATAGAGGGTAGAGAGGTTATAGTAGTTTCCAAAGAACCAACTTTGTTGGTCAGCAGAGAAAGCAGATCCTTCAAAGGCAGGTCTTTGGGAGATGGAGGTGTATGGGTGGACTGTTTAGATTGGGTAGATGGAGAAGATGATGAGGAGGCTGGTTTATGAGGATGTGATGGAGAGGGAAGAGGAACATTTGAAAGAAGCTCCATAGCCTGGGCAAAAGTAATGTGGCCCAGCTTGGAGGGGTCAAAGGGTCCCACAACAGTGGCTGTAGCTGCTTCATTAAGAGAAGGGGTTGATGTTAGGGGCCTTTCAGATGCTGCTTGTGTTGCAACATCCTCATGAAGGCCAGTGGGTGTTCCCTCTGCAGTTCCTTGGTGTAAAAGCACCTCATCATGGGGAGAGGGGATATGCATTTCAACATCAGCAGTGGTGAAACCTGCTGATGGAGTTTGCATAGAGGGAGCAGCCTCACCAGAGGGATGGTATTATCCCTGAGGTTCATCAGCTTGGGGTGTTGGTCCCTTAGCAGCTGTTTGGTGTAGAGCAGCTGTATCATGGGGAGCAGAAGTTTGAGGCTGAGCTGCTGATTGGTATATACCAGCAGCGTGGGCACCTCGTGCAGACTCAGGGTGTAAGGAGATTTGAGTGGGGGACAGTGTGGACTCAATATGGAGTGGAGAGGGCTCCTGTGTTTCAATATTCTCAGCCTGTTGGGAGGCTGGAATAGTTGAGGTGGTTATCTCCTTTTGTACAACTGGTTCCTGTTGGGCGGAACCAGAGGGTCTAGGCTGACTCTGGGTGGACTCAGGTTGGAGTGAAGCATGCTCCAATTGGGCTGAACCTTCTCCCAATATAGGAGAGGCAGCAGGGGTTGCTTCTCTTACAACTGAACCCTGTTGGAAGGGAACAGAGGAGGTGGTTGTTTTGGCTGGTTTCTTTTTGGAGAAGGATTTTCGTTGGTAGTGGATGGATGAAGTGGGTGATTGTGGAGAGGTGATGAGGGGTTCAAACTGGACAGGTTTTGAGACTGGGTCAGAAACAGGTGGGTTGGCCTGTTCCATAGTCTCAGGTGCCACAAAGGCACCAGCCACAGAGGCTTCACGGTGAGGAGCCTGCTCCCCCTCAGCCACAGAGGCTAAGAGAGAAGACTCAGACCGTGCTGTTTTGGCCTTCTTTTGCACAGGCCCAGCTTCAGCGGATGCCAAGGTCCTCTTGACAAGCTTGGACCTGGCTTTGGATTTTCTCGTGGGAGCAGCAGCTTCTGGATCCACCCTCACAGCAGAGGGTCCTTCCACCAATCCTAACAACCTCCTCATTGGTGTGGACAGAGGAGGTTCATTTGGAAGTACAGCAGTGTAGAAAACTCTATTCCCTATTACAGGGAATGCAGCAGTATGAAGTAAAGGCTGAGAGTTGTACAGATGCTCACCACAAATGTGTCTGAATATGAGGCTCAGAAACCTGGCGTATCGAACAGCAGCTGGTCTTGGCTCTTGCTGCACCAGGTTCCTCAAGTTCAGAAATATCCACTTGGCCATATCAATTGTAGTCCCATCCACCAGCTGTAGGACTATTGGGACTTCATCACGGCTCAGTTGGTCAAATGAACCAACTTTACTACTGAAGCTCATCATCACAGAAGCAAAGAGAAAGCTGTAGGTAGGAGAGAAATCCTTCCTATACAATGTTGCTCTAATTTTGGGTTCTGCTACACCACAGAAGCGTAGCAAATTTCCCATTTGCTCATTTCCAGGCTGGGGCATGTCATATGTTTCAGCAATGGGCAGATGAAGAACCTCCCTGAGAAGATCAGCAGTAATCTCAATGGTCTGAGTCCCATTGAGAATAGTCCCCTTGATGACTTTGGTGTTGGGGTTGTAGGCACAAGTGTACCGGAACTCGTACACCATCTCCTAGTACAGGACACCAGGAGTTGCAGTCATAGCATAGTTCAACGGATGAACTGTCAAAAATTCCACCATTTGATCATAACCTTTCCCCACATAGTTTTTGGGGATCGTAAGGTTGGCAATGTAGTTTGTGGGTTTGAGGGTTAGCATTATGGTGACTGATGGATGCTTCTGCACATCATCACCAACAAACACTGGTAGGAAGGGGTTAATTCTGTGAGCCATTTTGGGAGTAGAGAAAGTAGCAGAAGCACAAGACACTTAGTCGAATATTTAGGGTTCTTAGAAGGTAGATGATAGTAGCGAGGAAGACGAAGATGTAACAGTATGAGGTATTTATAGGATTTGAATGTGAGTGTGTATAAGAGAGAAAGATTTGGGCGGTTGATTTAAAAAGGTCGTTAACGGAAAATGGAACGGTTGTCCATGTCAGACCGTTTGTCAAACCACTTGAGCCCTTTTTAATCACTAACACACGTAACCCACTTTATCCGCAGTAATTAAGTTAAGTAAAAACATTAATTAAGTAACTTAAGTTTGAAGAAAGGTAATTAAAACTGTTGGTCTAAGCTGTTGGTCAAACCTGTGATGAGCAGAGTCATCACAAGCTGTTCATTCTTCAAGTTTGTTGGTACATCCCGTGTGACGATAGCAGTCTAAGTTGTCTTACATTGTGATTTAGCATATGTTTGTTATATATATATTATGTATGATTGATGATTATCAGTGTTTGTATGTTTGAACTTGATGTAACGTATTACAAGAAGTTCAAACATAAAGTACAAAGATAAAATCATTCATAAGGTAATATCATAAGTTTCAAACACTTAGTTGTTTATGTAAAAGGCTAGATTCGAATTATATATGGGTTGACATTCGAATCTGTGATAGATTCGAATGTAACCATAGATTCGAAAATAGGATAGATTCGAGACTGTCATGTTGGACAGACTCGAATGGGCCTTGGGCCAGATTCGAGTCTGACCCACATCAGATTCGAATCAGGGTCTATAATTAGGGATAGACTCGAATGATTAGAGGACTTTTTGCAGAATTCGTGAGGGATTAAGCAAAGGGCGATCTCGAGTTTATCAGCTAGGTGAGTGCCGTTTCGGAGAGAATTAGTACGTAGGATCGTTCGTGTGTCGTTCGTTCAGCGTCTAATAGTCTCCGTGTTTCGTAGTTGAGAGTTGTCCGTCTAACCGTTAACGAGGATTCCGCACTCGTTCACGGATCTGCGTCTAGATAAATCTTGCAGTCGTAGACCTTACAAGTGGTATCAGAGACTACAGAGTGTTCTTGGTGTTCTTCGTGTTCATCAGATACATTCTAGGTTTCTTGACGCTAGTTGGACGGTTTTGCTCTCAAAAACGTGTTTTTGATCTTAGCAAATTCATATTCGGGAAACACTTTGTTGTTTTACACGTTTTTGATCGAAATCATTATTTTTCATTTGAAAAATAGTGATTTAATCTGTAAAACGTCAAAAATCAAAGTGTTAGCCGTTTTTCGAGTTTGCGGCGCTCGAATCTATAGGGGTAATTAGGGTTTTACTTTATTTTCGAGTCTAACCTAAATACGCTCCTTTCGAGTCAATTTCAGTGTGTTTCGAGTCTACTTTGTTTCGAATCTGTTACTTCATTCGAATTGGATCTCGAGTCTATATTGTTTCGAGTTTGTTTCGAGTTTGTTACTGTTTCGATTCTGTGCTTCGAATCTACTGTCATTCGACTCTGCTGTGCCTTCGATTCTAAGGATCTACGAATCTAAGGAGTTCTTCGAATCTGACATAACTTCGAATCTAAGGAGTTCTTCGAATCTGACATTATTTCGAATCTAATTGACTTTTAAGACTTAATCGAATTTAATTTCAAAAGATTTAATATTAATTAGTTTCGAATCTATCTAGATTCGAATAAGTTAATCTAAATCAGTTTCGAATTAAATTAATTAAGTTCAAATTCAATTCTTTCAGAAAAGATGTCAAACCTTCAGAAATTCCTTGAGATGGATCACGAAGTTGGGAAGGCAAATGCACCGCCAAAGCTGATGAAAGTTGAGGACTATTACTGGTGGAAGGACCGATTTACGGATTTTGTACGATTCAACGATATGCGCATGTGGGTGTGCATAGATGAAGGGTACATTCCACCAGTATCTGAAGTTGAAGGCCGTCAAAAGGTTTTGTCATACCAGATGATGAAAGAGGATGACAAGAAACTATTTGAAGCTGAAAACAAAGCTTTCTCCATTATCCGTATGGCTTTACCTCAAGATATCTTGCACACATTTCGGACTCAAAGGACGTCGAAGGAACTTTGGGAGTCTCTCCAGAAAAGGTGTGAAGGTAATCCACGGGTGCGTAGAAAGCGTACAGAGCTGTTGACTCAACAGTTTGCAATTTTCAAGGCTATTAAGGATGAACAGTTGGATGATATTATGACAAGGTTCTATCATCTGATAACTGAACTTGAAAGTCATGGAATTGAGTATTCGGACACTGACAAGAACAACAAGCTTCTTGATGCCCTACCAGCCAAATGGGCTATGTACGTGGCAATGATTAAGCTTAATGAGGATAAGTATTATGCTCAATCACTTGATGACATTGTGGGAACGTTGAGGGCATATCACTTCGAGATGATTAAGGCTGAGACTGATTATGAGCAAGTCCAGAATCCGGCTATGTATTTTGGAAAGACATCTAAATCATCAGTGACAGCTGAATCAAAGAGTGCTACAGCGTTTTTCACCGGAGAAACGTCATCACCACCAGAGTCCGAAGACTCACTGAATCGCGCGTTCTTAGGGTTAGGAAGATCGGAAGAACCGCAACCTCAAGTCCATCAGGCACCGACAAGTCAGAGCTATTCAAAGATGCCGATGAGCGCAAAGTCCGCAGAAGAACATTTGAATCTGCTTGCTTCCTTTGTGGCAGCTTATGGAAATTGTGTTCAAGGGAAAATCAATGACCCAGCTCTATGGGATGAAGATTACGATCAGGTCGACCCTGACGACTTAGAGGAAATGGATCTTAAGTGGCAACTGGCCATGGTGACCCAGAGGGTTAAAAGATTCGTTAAGAGAACTGGGAGGAATCTACAGATGAATAACAAGGGGATCGGGTTTGATAAGTCTAAGGTCAAATGCTACAACTGTCAGGGATTGGGACACTTCGCCAGGGAGTGTCAAAGACCGAAGGTAGAATCATACCAAGGACAGAGTCAGCATCAAGGACAGTACCAAAATCAGTCCCAACAAAGATACCTTCCGAGTTCTTCATCTGGTCAAGCCAATCTAGCGGGTCTAATATCCAATGTCACTTCTGACAGACAGCTAGATGGTACCTATGACTGGAGTTCACATCCTGAGTCCAATGCTAGAGCTTTCATGGCTGAAGTTACGGAGAATGGTTGTGACGAAGATGAGCAGACCACAAGGGAAAACAGTCCGATGTGGGTAGAGAAAGCGAATGATCAGACCGTGCTGGAGTTTGCTGCTCAGATGGCCAACGTGGAATCTGATAACTCTAAGGTTAGTCTTTCTGTTTCTCTATTTCGTGAATTATGTGCTTTATGTGTTAGTTCTAATGATAGGTTAAATCTAGTTTTAGACTCACATAAGACCATAGCTGCTCAAAATGAAAATTTAAAAATTGAAAATGCTAGCCTAAATGATATAAAACAAGATTTAAAAGAAAAGCTTAAGGCTGATGCTCAAGACGTAATCGTTCTAAAAGACAAACTGAGTGAGCAGTGTGTTAGGATAGAGCTTATGTATGAGCACGTAGAAGCCTTGACCAAAAGTCTGAAAGATAAGGACATAGAGCTAGCCGAGACCAAAGTTAAGGTAGCAGAGGCAAATAGCAAGCTGGAAAAGTTTAGGAATTCGAGCCTAAAACTAGGAAAAGTCTTAGATGCCCAAAGACAGTCTAAGAAGCCTGTAGGTCTAGGTTTTCACGAAATTCCTCCACCATTCAATGCAAACTATGTGCCTCAGCCTCAGGAGAAAACTGACAAGTCAGTAGTTTTAGAGGACCTACCTGAACCGACACCTGAGCCTACAGTTGAAAATACACCTAAGGTGGATGACTCTACTGTCAAGGTCAAGAAAGTGAAATTTGTGTCTTCCTCCAGTGAAACACCTGCAGGAAAACAGAAAATTTCATGGGCTGACCAGGTCGAAGAGACAGCCACTGTAGATGTACCAAAGGAAGTAGACACTAGTGAGACACCTAGATCTAAGGGACCAACCAAAAAGTCCATGGATAAGATGTCTTGCTTTAGATGTCACGAGAAAGGGCATGTTGCTTCTCACTGTCCAAATAGGAAAGCAGATGTTACCCCTAAGACAGTGAACCCAACACCTGTTAAGCCCTCAACAAGTGTGGCGCGCACGAGTAGTTCTCAGAGTACCGAGAAAACTGTGCAGGCTGCACCAAAACCTGTTGTGAAACAAACACCGGTTAAGGTTGGACCAAAAGAAGTGGTTAGGACAAATTCACTGAATCGTGTCATTAATCAATCTAGGTCAGCACCTCAACAAGTCTATAGGAGCACCACACCTAGCAGGTCACACACTCCAGTTAGGTCACATACTCCCGTTAGACATTATGTTCCGGTAAGAGCTCAGGGATCACAGTCTGAAATGCAGTATAATAAGAGTTATTCTAGAGCACCACAACAAATGCCTACTCAAAGCAAAGAGTGAATCTAAATCACTCGGCACCACAACAGAATTCAGTTCAAAGGCCCAAGTCACCTGAAAGGCGAGATGGGTACTTGAAAGAGTTCACGTATGTGGACGAGAATGGTATTACCAAGTCAGTCATGGCTTGGGTTCCCCGTGATAACTAACCTATTTTCTTTCATGTGCAGGAGATAACTACCGGTCCAAACAACAAGTTGTTCGTCGACAGTGGTTGCTCCAGGCACATGACGGGGGAAAGAAGTCTTCTCACAGACTTCAAGGGGGGTAATAGGGGATTCGTATCATTCGCGGGTAACAAGGGTGGAAATATCACTGGAACTGGAGAAGTCACTAATGGGACGATTACTTTGGATCAAGTTTATCACGTTGATAAACTGGTTCATAATCTCATTAGTGTCTCTCAAATCTGTGATAAGAAGAACTCGGTGTTATTTACTGACACTGAGGCGTTAGTGCTAAAGCCTGGATTCAAAATTCCTGAAGAATGGGTGTTGATGCGGGCGCCAAGGAAGAATGACTTGTACATGCTCGATATGAACAAGCCAGATACTTCGATGGGTCCGATCTGCTTACTATCAAAAGCTTCAGAGACGGAGTCCGTACTGTGGCACAGACGCATGGCTCACCTGCACCTGAGAAAGATGAATTACATTACGAAGCATGGACTGGTGCAGGGTGTGCCCATGAAAAGTTTTCAGTTCGAGGACAAGTGTCTACCTTGCATGAAGGGCAAACAGCATATGAAGACACACAAGTCCAAGAAGCAGAACTCCATAGCCTCAACATTCGATTTGTTGCACATGGACCTTTTCGGCCCAATCAACAAAAGGAGTATCGGAGGTAGTTGGTATTGCTTAGTTATCACTGACGATTACTCACGTTTTTCTTGGGTTTTCTTTTTAGGTACGAAGGACGAGACGGCTGCAAAGCTCATCGGGTTCTTGGACCAAGTGGAGAACTCATACGAAACTAGGGTTAAATGTATTCGTAGTGATAATGGAACTGAATTCAAAAACACTGTCATTGGTGTATATTGCTTATCAAAGGGCATAGTGCATCAATTCAGTGCACCATATGAACCTAAACAGAATGGGGTGGCCGAACGTAAAAATAGAAC